>JACSVZ010000006.1:24181128-24233628 GCA_014706295.1 Lycocorax pyrrhopterus obiensis
TATTTGCCGGACTAAGTAGTTTAATTCAAAGGCAGCGGATGAGCACGGAGAATCTACAGGCTCCTGTGCTTTGAGGTGGTTTATTATACATTAAAAACGCTCCAAAGCGGTACTTAATTACACCAATGACTGAGGTTTCCTTTTATTTTTTTTGCGGGGGTCAGGGGAGGGAGGGCATGTCACTATGAGTTACCGGTGTGTAATAAAACAAAGCAGGAGATTCTTGAGCCGCTGAGGATCCGGGTGATAGTTTTATGGCGAGGTCTGATAGTTTTATTGCGGTTGCATGTTGTACAATGTGTATTTGATAAAGAACGGGCTTTGATGGCCCGTGGACACTTTTTGTGCACGGTCGAAATGAAAATAAATGTGAACACGGTTTTAGTGCGAGGATGGAAACAAATTGCGAGCTCTAAATGGTTGTCACTTTATGGTCAGCAGACAAGAAGAGAAAAGCGCTGCAAACATCTGTCTTCTGTCCCCCAAATCTAAAGGGCACCAAAGAATGATGTGAATCTAAGTGTTACTACAGCAGGGATTTGTCTTTATTTACCCGCGCTCTCATGAATATGAATACGTGTTTGGGGCAAGGAGGTGCCTTCACCCCTCTCAAACAACACAGGTCATTTAAAAAAAAAAAAAGAAAAAAAAAGAAATCCGAGTGCGTTTCCTCTGAGGGGCACCTTTTGTGCCGCATTTCTTTCCCCGCAGCAGCACCGCGCCATCTCCCGCGCCCGGGCCTGCGGGGCCGCTCGGTATCGGACCTCGCTCCGGCAGGGGCAGTGCCCACCCCGGCACCTGTTCTGTCCTGTCCCCGGGCTTGCCACCCTGGCTGCCCCGCTGTCCCCGGCGTGGCCGGCTCCGCACTGCCGCGGGGGATGGTTTGGCTCACCCCTCGCCCCTCCCGTCCCCTTTCCGCCGGGATTTCACCCGCTCCCCCTCCGAGGGATTTGGGCTCCAGTTGTTCTTTCTACACGCGAGCGGCTCTGCCGAAAAAGTTGCAGCAAATGGGTAATTTGATTATTCCCACTATAGGCCAACTGCCTTAGCGGCCTTCCCCCACGCGTCTGGCTGGGGGCAGAGAAACCATCTCCAAGGAATAATCAAATCAAGGCGAAGTGTGGAAAAACCCCTTCTGATTTCCAGGCGACACAAATAGAATTAGAGCCTCCCGTTTGCTTCACCCCCCTCTTTTTTTTTTTTTTTTATCCCCTTGCAGAAGAGTGCTTTTGTCTCCATCGTAAACTCTGGCCCGGCCGGGCAGCGCAGGATGCGCGAGATGCGCGGGGTGCGCGGGATGCGTGGCGGCTGGAGGCCCGACGGGGTCGGGTGCCGGAGAAAAATACGCCGAGTACTTAAAAGCCACTTTTCTTTCCTCTGCTTGGGTACTGAGAGGGGCCCGGTCCGCTCCCCTCAGGCTGCGGGAGGAATGCTCGGAGGCAGCGGAACAAAACAGGGAACAGCGCTCCTTTGTACGGCCGCCGCCGACCATGGGAAAGCGCCTCCCGGGCCCGGCTCCGACCGCGCAGCCACGCTCCCACCCGCCAGAATAAAATGTTAAATACGGACGAGGGTTTCTTTTGCATTGCTTTATTCGGAGGGAGCGGCCAAAGCATCCCACCGCACTGCGGCCGGTCCCCTGGGGTGCGGGCCTCCGCAGGACGGGGCGTGCAGTCCAGCGCGGCCGCGGAGCCCGGCGCTTCACCGTCCCCGCAGCCCCAGCGGTGCGGAGCCGTCTCGGGTGACAGGGCCGGAGTGGCCGGGGACAGATGTTGGCTGTTCCCCGGCCACAGAGGGACAGTGCGGGAACACGTTCTTAGTCCCGACGCATCTCGGGGCTGCCTGCCACGCCCGGGAGAAAAAATTCCCGCTTTTTGTTGCCCTTGGTGCCCCGCTCCCAGTGGCTGCTCAGGCTGGGCTGGAGGGCCCTGCGCGGAGAAAGGGGGCACCGGCGCTGCCTGCTCGGCGCGCAGCGGGGCGGCCGCCGCTCCCCCTCCGCGCTAGCTCAGCATGCCAGGCGACCCGATGGTTCTTGGCTGGTCTCCTCTTGCCTCAGTTGGGAGGGGGGCATTTGCAATAGTAATGATGATGGTGAAGAAGAAGTGAAGAAGGAATAATAATAATAATAACAACAACAACAACAATAATAATCCTTTTCCATTGCTCCGGCCCTCTCCCGGAGGAGGCCCGTGGCGTTCGGGTGGCGGCCAGCAGAGGGATCTGCGCTTTGCTTTTCCCCTCGGTCGCGGCGGCCGCGGCGGCGGCAACATCTGCTGGGGCTGGAGGAGACGGGGCGATTGAGCAGACGCACAGATGTAAAAGTGACATCTGCTTGTGACAAAGGAGTGGGAATTAGATTAGGCGGGGAGGCCTTTCTGCGATTAGGGGAAAAAAAAAAGAAAGAGAAAAAGAGAAAAGGAAAATACTAGCTGCAGATTGTGTAAGCAGGGGAAGAGGATGTGAAAGACAGAAATGCTCGTTGGGCAGCTGCTAGGACATTCGGGGCAGCACAAGGGTCCTGGGAGCTGAAATAGCCCTAAGAGAAGGCTTTGATTTTCCCTCCAGAAGTAGAGATGTGGCCGGGTCAAAGCTTTCTGTCATTACGAGAGAAGGACAGCAGGCAGCAGAGCACAGTGGAGACTTGGACACCAGCAGAGATGCCCTCCTGCTGCTTCTGACCAACTAGGCAGAGACACCCAGATCTCGACACTTCTTTTCTTTGTTCCCTGATGGAATAAATACAGGGAGGCTCGTATGCCCAAAAGTGAGGAGACAGGAGGCCTTGCCTTTGCTTGCCCAATGAGCTGTCCAATTTTAGTTCCATTAATTAAAAAACAAAACCCAAAGCAAACAAAAAACCTCACAACCACAATTTTAAGTCTGAGCATGTTTGATAAAACAGAAGCACTGTTTCGTTGTGCTTGTCCAACCAGCTGCACCCAGCTGAGACTTCACCTGCAGCAGCCTGCACTGGTTAGCAAAAAGAAAACACTCCCCACATTTCAAAGGATACAGTCTGTTTTGCAAACAATGCTTTTCCCAGTTACATGAGTACTGATACTGAATATCACTGAACATCATGCCTTTTTTTTTTTTTTTAAGCCCTGGCACTTTTATGCCTAGGGATACTTGATGCTCTTGCAAAGCAACATATAGGAGAAATAATAGGACCGAATTGTATTTCAAATGGTAGAAAAAAATGTACTGTATTGCAAAACCAGCAAGTTACAGAGTATGATGTGCTGTGCACTGGGGTAGATTTAGTAATGCCTCTTATAGGGCCTTGCCTCTAAGCTTGATTAAGTTGGTCAAACCCTACAGAACCTTTCAAAGACTAGACTGTGATTTCAGCAGAGTGCAGAACAGGTCCGTAGTGCTGAACAGCTTTCAGGACTGCAGCTTGCCTATGCAAGCTGATCTTTAACCTAGTTACAAAGGTACGGAGTGCGTGTGTGACACCTTTGCCGGTAAAGGGCTGAGGAACGAGAGGACTGAATTGTGGAAATTGAGAGGCCTCTGACAAAAAGCAGAGTAGGATGGGGGAGAGAGAGTGCAATGAAAATAGCTTAAAAGATAATTAGGGAAATCCTGTTGACTAAAAAAAATTACTTTATGTGCTTATTGTTAGAAAAAAAAAGACCAGTCTATCTGTCTCCTTGCAAATACAGAAGCACAGCAAAACGCATTGATGACTCACACATAAGGATCTATGTCATATAAAATTGCAGATATGCATTTGTGTTTTTTAGTGGAAAATGTATCTGTGAGTTCAAAAATGTCATGGGTTTTATATTAGTTGCTATTTGGTATTTTAGTATTTACATCATAAGTTGATGGTCTGGATACAAGCTCCATCTCTCTGATGGCCTTGAAACTGCTGGTAGCAGAGATTTGTAAAAGGGAAGGATCCTTCTGTTTGTGCACTGCTTCTTCTTTTCTTTCTCTAAGCAATCATCACTGGCCACTATCAGACCTATGGCCTGACCCAATTACAGCAATTTTATGTATCTATGCCTGTTTCTGTCAATGAATCCAATGAGGTTGAACGAGACAGTAAAAAAGATGGAAAGGTATGTTCTTCCCACAGTGAAGGATAACGATGTCCAAGTCAAGAGGTCATTGGAAAGTTAAAAAGGCCTCTCTTCTCAGAATAAGAAGCCAGTGACAGGGAGGCAGGGTTAGACAATCCTGAATTCCTGCCTGTAGGGGTGCATTGTGCCTTCAGGCAAGGTACTTCCAGCTCCCACACAAGGGAATGGGTTAGCAGAAGGAAATACTGTTAAGCTGTTTAATCAAAGGTCTCCGTGTTGGCTAACTGAAGAGTATAGCAGCTCCCACATATAACTGAAATGTGCCCTGTCGGGCTGTCAGGAGCAGCAGGTCAGAGCAGTGCTGCATGCCTTAGAGACTAATGGTAATTAGCCTTAAATGATGAGCAAGAAACACCAAGTCAAATGGTCTGGGGCGTTTTCCTTCATGACTCAAATAGGGATAGTTTGCTTAGGCCAGAAGTCAGAGCTCCATTCCCACTATCAATTCCTGGGTACCTATCAGCTGCTGTTGCTGAGGCCACAGCTAGACCACTGCTCTTGGCTGGAGTGTTACCACTATGGATCCAGCCCTGGCTACGTCCCTCTATGGCTCTTCTGCTTATTTTGATTGTATCAGCTGTATTATTTCTGTAAGACAACTTATGAAATCTTGGCTGCATTTGCTCTGCTTATTTTTTTTTCCAAGTGGGATTCCAGTTTGCAAATGATACCTGATGGATGGTCCTGGGCTCCTATGTAAAAGTGATATAATATTGGCAGCTAGTCATTTTTAGCCTCCCAGTAAAAATTATTTCAATCAATCAATCGGTCAATCAACCAATCAAATTATTACTAGCTAGTCCCAAGTGCTGACATGGAAAATATACCTATGCCTTCCTGCTAATCAGCAGGCTTTTCATTTTATCGCAGTCAAAATGAGTTCACAGCCTTCTTCATTGAAACTCAAGTTACATAAGGTCCACCTTTTGCTGAGGGAGGGCAAGAAGGGTGTTGGGGGGAACATTCATATCCTCAGTGGTCAAATGGAGACTCCCTCTAATAGAATTTCAGAAAAGGAAGAAAAAATACCTGACACGTACTACTGAAGAGGGAAGGCAATATAGAAGTTTTCCTTTGTTGGAGACAAGTGGAGGCAAACCTGAACTCATATGAAAAGCAGCTGTAAGATATAAACTACGTCTTTTTTTTTATGCTGGCCACATATCTTCCATAATCTGATTATGTTTGATGTGAAGGAATCTTAAATGAAGGGCAAATTATATGTTTACATTCAGAGACAAAACGAATGGGTAATAGTTTGTGATGAGAACAAAACTGCAGTTTTAACTAAAACCTTTTAAATAGTCCCTGCTTGAATCTCTCAGGGAAAGCGTGGGTTTATGTGTGTACTCTGGGGCCTTATGTTGTGCCATTAACTAAAATAATTGCCTATATCCAGACAGGTGCTGAAAGGATTGGCACTGGGTCAGTTCTTAAAAGTTCATTTACAATCAGTAAGAAATTTTTTTTCTAATGCATTTATAGACATTGTTCTAGTTAATACTCAGGTAAACAGCACATTTAACACTGAGTCTTCAGGTTCTGTAATTGTATACTGAAACATGCTGATATCTTCAAAAGTAAATAAAATGATGTGTGAAAATAAGCAGATAATAGGGCATACACCAATGTGCATTATGTTCATACACAGTGCATTCAGAGAATCACACAGGAGGTGATAGGGCGCTAACAAACTCACATTGTAATTTAAATTACTGTGGATTGGCCATTAGAATTTCTCCTATTAGGTAGGCTCTGGAGCCCTGATTAAGTTTTTACCCCATGACTGGGGGGCAGGGTGGAGAGGAGGGCCAGAAATGTTGTTCTTACGCAATGTAAACTCACTGGATTTAGTTTTGCTTTTATTGCTTCCGATACTCCAGGTATAGTTTAGAAGGCCAATGGGGCTGGAAGGAAGTTTCGAAGCCAGATGAGCCTGAAGTTCTTGAGGGTTTATCTTCCTGCAACGTGGACTCCATCCGAAAGTATACAGGAAAATGGTGCCTGGAATTGAAGGTGAATGTTACGACAATATTGACCTGTCCCATGCAGGGACTGAAGCCTTACTTTAGCTTGTTGGTAGTCTTCAACATGAACTGTAACTCCATGTGGGCAAGAAGGGTCACAGCTCTGTCATACGTAACAAAAGGCCAAAAAGCCCCCATCAGCAGCCCTGCAATCCAGAAGCAGCAATGGTTCTAGCTGGGTTTTGAGGTTGTAAACCATTTTCAGGTCTTGGTAGATGATGAGAAGAAACACATTTCACCTGAGACAAATGACAATCTCTGTCTGCTCCTAAGGTCCTTTGGCTTCTGCGAGGAAAATGGGATGGCTCATTTTGGGATGAATATGTGATAAATCCATTTTTTCTAGATTTTAGTCAGATCCTGTAGATAGTCAGGTGATGTAACAACAATTGCATTCTACGTGCTGATTTCCGTGACAGTAAAGTGACTGAAAATCATCAGCATATAGCACCCTTCCCAGACATGCTGCATTCTCCCCTTCCAATTTTGCATGCCATTAAAATCCAAGTCTGCTCCAAGTAAATCAATGGAGATGTTGCATTGTCTTTAGCAGAGACTGTGCTGGCTCTCTGGGTAGCTGTGTGTGTACAGATGAGGAAAAGGACGTCTGTCTGGATATCTGCAGAAAAGGTGGGTATTCTTCAAGATCCCCTTCCAACCCAACTTATTCTATGGTTAGCCTTGATCCTAGGTAAGTTTCAAGATGGCAACCACCAGGAAAAATCAACAAAATGGTGTCAGCTAAAACTCTTGGGTAATGTTGAAAACAAGGATTTAGTAGGAAGAAGTGCCTCAGCAGTGCTGAGAAGATTGAAGGCTATTTGAGTATCATTCAGTGTGCCTATCTAGTGGGAGATAAGAAATCATATGGGGGTGGGACTCATATGATTTTGGCATCTGTATGCAAAAATCATCAAAGCAAAGACTCTTTCACAATAAACTATGTTGTTTACATAATTCGGAGAGGTTCAGTGGAAGGCTGTAATTCCAGTAGTATTTATGTCAGGTCCTGAACAACCACAATGAGGATGGGACTGAGATTTTGAGGGACCCTTGCTCCTACATGGCATAACTGCTTTTGCTGCCCATACTTTGCGCTTAGAATACTGAACACAGCTCCAGCCAACAAAAGATATCAGAAAAACACCACTATATCAAAGAGGTGAATGAAAGAGGTTTGGGAAAGCAGTAAGAATATAAATCTAAGTCTACAGGAAAATCTATTTCAAGATTTGGGACGGGGTGATCTACATTTTTACAAACAGTTTTTCACACAGAACAGCTGAATCCACTTTTACTAGTGAAAATAGTTGGATATTGGTATGTATGTATTTCACTCGGAAAATCCCACATGTCAACAGATCACAGAAAAGTCATATTAGTATTGATGTGAAATCAAATGGTCATGCTTGGATCAATATCTTGTAATAGTATTATGATGTTTTGGGAGTATGAAATGCAAATTAGCAGCGATTGAAATAGCATTTTCATCTTCTATTTTAAATAATGCGCATTCTGCATTTTGCACATCATTACATCATAGGCGTACTCCCCCGCATACCTGCAAAGGCTTTGAATGTATATCTAATAGTATCTCATGACGGATGAATTTTGCCATTGGGCAGCTGTGATTTGCCTATAAGACTGTGAAAACTGTAGAGAAAATGATGAGGCCAAGAGGAATTTGCTTGAAGAAGGCCTTGTTAGCTACTGAATGAAGTTCTTTGTATTTGAACCAATGAGAACTTTTGGCAATTACTATAGTCATGAGATGAGCAAAACTTTTTGTTCCTCCTCATTTTATATAATATGCTTCCTCTCTATTACACTGAGACACAAGACATATCTCTCATGATTACTTCTCTATTTATGTTAACCCAAAAATATTTCAATCATAATGATAGTCTTTTAAATTCATAATTATTTGCAATTTTGACACTTTCCTTTCAATGTGTTATTCTAATTTAAGATTAGTATTCAATACAGACCCATGGGACAATGTGTATTAAAGTATTTTTGCTCAGAGTTGTCCTTTAGTCTTAATGATTACAGAATGTTTTGTGATCAAGACAACTGTTTCATATTTGAATGAGATATTACCTGTGTATTTAATATTATTTAGTATGATGAACTTTTGCACTAGCTACTTGTATACTGGACACAGAGGTGCTTTGTATTTCTTCTGCACAGTAAGATCACTGACAATTTGGAAGAAATATCTTCCATTATTACATATCCCATCTTCTTCAGTGCTCTAGCAGGATGACAGAAGAAGGTGCAAGAAAACTCTTCAGTAGTGTTTGGAAACAAGGTACTCAACAATAAGAATACGCACCTTTAGCTGTCAAGAACTATGTTGCTGGTGAAATGAGAAAAAAGATGGCAAAAGTAATTTTGAAGAAAATGTTAAAGCAGAAGAAAAAGTATGCAGGAGAGAGCTGTGTGCTCAGACATCTCTTAGAAATCATGTACTCAGAGAAAAAGAAACAAGGAGGCAGCAAAGGACAGAAGAAAGAACAAGTTGCTAAAGGGATGAAAACCAGTGAAAGAATCGTGAGGATACTGTATTCAAAATTGGTCTGAGGAGGAAGTGTTAGTAGAAAAATAAATTCTCTCTCATATAGGAGCTTAAAACTCAAATGTTTCCTTCACCTTCCTTGTAGATGCTGAAGAAGCTGGGAGATTTTCTGTAGAAAAAGGATGTTGTGCTGAAGTTCATGGTAAAGAAATCTATAGGTCTCATTGCGTGAACTCTAAACTGATTTCTCCTTTACACTATAGAAATAGCTACAATTTGATAAACACAATTTGGGTGTATACATGTGATATCTGTCTCAGCTGCACATTTAAGGCATATTACTGCATTAACAGAACATCATCTGCATCTTCTGAAGAACCCTAACGTCTCTCTGGGTTGTTGCTTAAACTTGCAATATCCGATTCCTCCCAGTTCTTTGGGGACTGTCAGAAACAAATCAGAGCCTCACAAAACCCACTTTTCCCACACACCATCAGGAAAAGTGATGTCATCCTCTGCCATTCTCCTGCTCCATGCTACTGCTGTAGTGTGTTGCACCTGGCCATTGCATAGATCACAAACCGGTTTTTTTGATTTCTTTTCACACTTCTACTTAACTGAGGGCTACTGTTCAAAATTGAGAGTCATGTTTGAAAGTGTACAGCTACATGTATAAGGTTCTTTTATGTTTTCTATAAAAGCTGTTCCACAAGAGTAAGTTGCACTCTATTGTGTTTGTATCTTATCAGCTGCTTCTGACTTGATCTTATGATAATACAACATTTATAATGTGAATAACTGCACATAAGAGCCTCAGAAAATTAACAGCTAAATATTTTAACCTCCTGTTTAAAATGAACCAAAATATTTAAGAAAGGTAATGTACCTTTGCCTGGAACTTACTTTATAAAGCAGGATAAAAATCACTTCTTTTGTTTGTACAGCTCAAGTGACTTGGCTAGAGTTAACCACCTGAAACATTTTGCTTTCCAAAACTGAGGCCTTTTCTCTGAGCTTTAAAAAACTCCCAAGCATCCAAACATTTAAAGCTATTTTTTTTTCAAGTAAGTAGGCAGAAATCTGGGCCAAAATTTTATATTGCCAGTTTCAAACAAACATGTATTTGAATATGTTTATGTTTAATAAACAGACAAGTACCACTAAGCTCTGATAAAACTTTAGGGTTTAAAATTCATTTTTCGAATGGAGGAGAAAACTGCTAAGCTAGATGTTGCTGGAGAAAGGCTGTGGTTTCTTGATGCATCAATACACTCTTTGGTAAAAAGCACCCAAAATTAATAAATTTAATTTGTGTTTCTTCCAAAAAGGCACAACCTATCTAAGCATTCGTTTACGTTCATCACCTTCCATGTAATAAGTTCATGTTAACTTTGCACACCCCAGATTTAACGACGTGTGGGAGAAAACCTTTTGAAATCTCAGTACTGGAAGTTAGGCTCTCTCAGATGTGCTCTGGTGTCCAGTGAGGAGGCAGGCGTAGTTTTGAGACAGCTCAAGAGGAAGGCATAACTTTTGCCTATGGCCCAAGTGGATCCCTGTTGGTTTGGGTGTTTCTGATCTAAACTGGGCAGTGTGTGTCCCCAAGGTACACCACGTTTTGTCCCTAGTTTTGCAGACCTTGCACACAGACTTCTGTAGGAATTGCATGGATGAGATCTCCACAGTGGGGTGCCTTTCTCCAGTGACACGATTTCCCTCTCTATTACATTGCTATAATCCAAACAAATGTAATGGATTCTCGAGGGTGATGATACAGACGAGATTTCACCATTGCTGACAACTGCCGGAAAGCTGTGACTCAATACTTCTTTGCCCACGAGCTATGAAATGGCTATTTCCATAATATCATTGCACTAACTGTTCCTCCTCTAAGTTACTACAATGACAATGAATCCCTATAACCCAGGGATGGCCAGTAATGAAGAATAAATAGCTTTTTGATAGAGGCACAGACGGGGTTACTAACGGCAGCTTCAACGGTTGGAATTGGGCGTCATTGATAATGCTGCCTAAATTTAATTAACTTCGTTTCGTGACACACAGTATCCCCCTTGTCTTAGCTTAATGGTTTTGACTTGCTATTGTGGGGAGAATAGTTTTTGCCTGGAAAGGGAAGAAAGGTGATTTTGAAGTTATATAAAATGTGAATTAGGTTTCTGATATTTATAGCAGAATATAAATATAGTAGACTGTATAGTATCTTTCTGCTATTTGAAGCATTCACAACATAATCACTGTATTTCCTGAGCTTACTTTCAAAGGAGACTGCCCAACAGTTGCACTAAATAATCCAATAGCTAAGCCAGAAAAGTAGTCTATGGTTATCTATGTTAGAAGAGGAATATGATCATGTGTAGTTTCAAATCATGAATTCCTAACCATGCTGTGAAGCCATGAGAACAGAAAGCCCAGGCTAGTACATAAAAGCCATTTGACACCCAGCAGAGGAAACCAGCGTGTTCCATTTTAGCCATGGAAGAAAGTAATTGTATCTAACAAGAAATAGAAAATAATGCTATGAAATTAATGAATTTATGTGAAGAATTTTTATCCCAACAGACATTTTTCTTAAATATTTTTCATACTTTCATGCTAAATTGGACCTCTACGAGTTTTAGGTAAATAAATGTTTTTTATTTAATTTTCTATTTTCTTTTACTATACTGATTTTTTTTCAGAAAGACATATGCCAAATTTATCTTATGTCAGTTTTAACACCAGGATATCGTCTGAGGATTTAGGTAAGAGACAAATTTATGAATAGGTGGTGTCTATTTCTGTTTTCAATTCTCTGTGCCTACTGTTGTTGTTATCATTATCGTAGCATCTGTAAGGCTGCAGAATGCGACATCTTAAAGATATGTTTGCTAGTGGCTTTTTCAATTTCTGTTTAACTTAAATGTTTCCTACTTCATTCAACTACCCTTACAATTTACATTAGTCAACACTCCATCAATAAAACCATCAAAATGATCTACTACATTGTAGACAAAAGTTATTGTGTCAAGTTGACACTAATCAGTTAATTCCAGTAAACCTTCAGATAAACAAAAGCTTGTTGTCTATTACTGATGTGTGTGATTAGCCCCCTGTATGTCCTATAGCTATGCACATCTATAGAGATGTATCTGGCAGACACTTGGCCTGAGGGCTCTATATGTAAACCAGGACAGGATCTATAGTTAATGATGTTGACCCTGACTCCCTCAACAGAGATTGGATTCAGTCCTCATAACATCCCGACAGCTGATATGTATACTGTGCTAATAATATTATCAATTACTTATGCTACTGTGATTCCCAGTGTGTAAAGCTCATAAAAGGTTCTTTCACGTATCTTTTTTTCTACCTCCCTGCTATCCTACTGATCGTGTGCTAGTTGGATATTTTTCATTCAGAAGCCCATTTATTTCATAACTGTAGCAAAGGTAGCAAGGATGTCACGTCCTACATCATGGGTAACATGGTAATTATTATTTCAGTTTTCTCTTTCACATTTCCTTTTTTCCAGAGAAGATGGACTGAGGATTTATTTACAGCTTCTGTGACTTTAGTCTAGAAGGTCTGTAAAAGCAGCTAGTGACCTAAGAGATCTCTAAGTGTATGTGTTCAACTGGAGAAGCTTCTTGCATTTGCTTAAAACCAGGCTTGTGTGTCATTGCTCTCAGCTGGAGCAGTCGAAACCCAGTGATCTGTAGTATGTAGATATTCCAAAAGTTCGGGCATAACAACGCAAGTGCTGGTGCCATCTCTGTCACTGCAGAGCACGTCTGCCTTGCCCAGCACATCAAATTGGTAGTGATGGTCTGTGTGCAGTGAAGATCAGAGATTTTGGTCATTTTTAACCCTGAACAAACCCCTGGCTATGCTATAAATATTATCATGTTGCTCTTAAGATACGTTTTGCGATAATACTAGAATTTACTTAATTTTTGAAATTTTGTGCTAGAGCAAGCAAGTTGAATACATAAGGCTTTACACACTACTATGAATTTTTTACACTGTGTGTGCTTGCACAGAAATGCCTCCAGACTGTGCCTTCTGAGGCAGGGACTTATCCTTCTCTATGTTTGCAAAGCATTAAGTACCTGCGATGTTCGTGCACAGAGAGCAGGTAACTAGAGCATGAAAGCCGGCTTTACGCCTTGGCACAGCCTTTCTCTGTCCTGCTCTGTCTGCACACACAGAGGCCACTCTTCTGGCTCTCAGTCCCCATGGGGTGCCATGCTCTGCACTGGGTGGAAGCTGCCAGCAGGCTGGTTCTTCCTTCGAGCAGCCGGATAGCAAGGCTGAGCTGTGCTCCCATGCACTGAGCAGCTCTGGTTGAAATGATGACAGGGACCACTGTTAAAAATTAAATTCTGCCTTATTTTTTGTGCAGTTCTTGTGAGTCACATTTGCGAATAGTAGTGAGAGATTTAATGATCACGTATTTTTTATCTTATTTCACTTCGGTCGAAGCCAATTTTTTTCTGTTACTGTCGACTTAGAGCTCAAAGTAATTTAGTAATTGATTCTAAGCACAGCAGCTCACCAATGGCAGCCCTCTGTTCAGGGGAATATCTTTGCTAATTTTATCCATCAGAATGAGATTACCATGCTAATCTCTCCCAGCCCTGGTACCTTGGTCTGTAGGGACACACTGATGCAAATGATGTTATTAAACACAAACCCTTCACCCAAGACAGGAGAAAAATGAAAGCAGGAGAAATGAGCAAATCAGAATCTGTTACAAGGATTTCCAGGGCTGATCTGGCATTGCATGTGTGTGTCCTCTTTGTCACCCCTGAACCCTCCTGGGTGTAACACTCCTCTTTTTTCGTTTATGTATTAATTTCTATTTTCTCCTCAGAAAGATTTGGCTCACATATTCTTATCTTGTAAGCTGTAGCAGCCACGACTGTTATAAGAGAAGGGTTTTTTTTCTCTGCAATAGTCTGCCATCAGCCCATATAAGTTAGTAAGGTCTGTCAGCATTTCAAATCTCTTTTCTCTTAGGTTAGAAAGGATGCACTGCATGTGGCAGTTCTGAGTGACAGTGCTGTAATCCTCTCTATCTTAATCAAGGGTGCTTTTGAGAGGACCACTCTGTTCTTGGCCATTTAGGAGAAAATAAGCCTTCAGTTAAGGTTTTTCATCTGCTACTTTTTCTGTCCTGTTTTGGAGTATGTCCATCAGCTTGGTAACTCCATCCTGTAAAGGATGGAGATCTCTGGCATGAGTCCTGCAAAGCACTAAAGCATATGCTTAACTTGCAGGGGCCACGCAGAGCTCCGGCTGCAACTCCCTCTGCACCGCATAATGGAATCTGCTGATAACTGGGCCTCATCTAGCTCTGCCTGATTTCAGATCCACTTTCAATCAATAAGAAACCTTTTAAAATCAGGCCAAATTTGACCCTGAAAAGCAGTTTTGGCCCATCTGTAATTTAGATCAGCTCTATTCGAAGTCCAGACTGTTAAGAAGACGTTGCTGAAAAAATAGTGTAGAAAGATCGGCATCTCCTTGCACAACACATTTCACTAATTCTTGGTGTTCTGTGATATATTAGTATTTATTTGTTATTTTTCTTTAGGAAAGAAAACAGAACATTTCTCCAAGTCATGACTCAAAAAATCCAGAAAATACAAGGATCTAATATGGTCTTCTTAAGCTCCTAAACTTTGTGCTTGGGTAATTAAAAAAACGATGTTCAGAACTTCTCTCTTGCCCTAACACATCATCTCATTACAAGAATCACTATGAATGACAGAAAGTAATTTGTTTAATTGCATTAACATTTTTATTATTAAACCACAACAGAACCATGCATAATACATTAATTTGTTTTCTGCCTTTTTTTTGTTTAATTCTATTTTCTTTTTAGTTTGTTTAATTTATTATTTTTTCTTCTGTAAACAGCTTTAAAACAGTCAAAAATTAAGCTATGCTTTCATAAAAGAAAAAAATAATATATATACATATCTGCAAAAGAGATTAAGTAGTCTAAATTAAGGTACTGAATGTAATTTCTGGATTACATTTGAGCAGAGAAAGGGAAGCTATCTCTAAATACCCCATCAAAGGATAAAAATGCAAACCATGACTGTGTTTGGAAGAGTTACACTCCCAAGGGCGATTACCTGAAAGTTTAAATTCTCAAGGGTAAATTAGGAGAAGCACTTGTGGGCAGAGTATGTCACCGTCTACTTTTATCAAGCCAATATTTTTGATAGACGTATATATTGTGTTGGCAGTTTAGAGAGTTCACCAAACACCCCAGTTCCTGAGAAAAGCTCAGATCTGGAAATTTACTTAGAATTGCTGTTTTCAGTGCAGCGGAGTCAGAGGTCTGTGGTATTGCAACACAGCTGCCCTGGGGGCCAGATGCTGCTCCCTGTGCTCCTCCCTGCACTGCTGGGGCAGCGTTCTGAGTATCACTGCACAGCAATGTCAGCAGGAAGGTCAGCAAGAGGTGCTCTGCCTGCCACTGAAATATTCGTCTTCCTCATGAGTCCCACAGAGAGAACATGGTTTGGAGACAAACATTGTCCAACGTCTGACTTAGTCCCTTGTTACTGATACGTGATCATTGAATCTTTTTTGAGGTTGAAGATAATCTCTCCTACATAATAAAGTGCTGTTTCAAATATTCAATAGATATTTCTGAAGCGAGTACCTCAGAAGAGAAAATACAGAATGTTTTGCAAACAGCCAGAGTGCTCACTTCAGGCTGCCTTCTTAGTTCATTGACACTGCAGAACTGAAATAAATACCTGCTTATTCAGCTAAGTGATGTAGTACTTTCCATGCTTGTAAACTAGATACACGGCACTCCCCTCCCACTTTGGGAACCTCTTAGCAGTAGTATAGAAAAAACAGCTGGGCTATGCTTTTCTTGATCAGCAGGAGATATGGTTGTTCACAGTCAGAACAAGGGCAAGATCCAGGGCTACCATACAGCAAACGGGCTCTGGTATTTTCCAAACGGAAGACAGCTAAGCTGCATTTACCAAAGTGCTAGCATTTGGCACATAAGATGTAATGCTCTTGGATGTGGTTACTTGCATGATCATGCCTGCACCTGCATGTCTGGCATTCTCCTCTTGCTCCTTGCCAGGGCACTCTGGGGGAATGGGAACTTCCTGGACCCTGCCAGGGAATGGGGCCTGGCACTGCTTGGGCTATCACTGTAAACACCTTCTCAGGGTCCACACAGGGTTCCCTCACCTCTCCACCTCACAAGAAGTTGTCTTCTTCCTGAGAAATGGCAGAATCCAGGTCTCTTCAGGCACCTCCAGGCCCCACTGGCAAGTAAACAAGAGTCAGGAAGAAAATGGGGAATTTGTTCTGCCATGGTAGATACCAAGACATTTGGTGGATATGTGTGAAAACAGTGACCAAGACAACCCAGTGCACTCACATTTTGTCTGAATGTCAGAGCAGGTCCTGGCTGCTGTATGGTTTTCCACCTGGGCATTGCTCAGCTATAGTAGCTGGGAGTTCCGGTTGTGGGGCTCCCCTGATATTGCCCCTTCCCTTTGCTCATGGTGCTTACCTGTGTGTACTGTTAGGCTCTCTTGGATGGCAAACTGGTCCTCAAAGCAGACTCTGGTGTTTTGCTGGCCTTTTTCCTCCTGTTCTCATCTCTGAAGAGCATCATTGTTCTCTGGTCACGTGTCCAGGAAAGTGCTCTCCCTTATCAAGATGTCTGATTTGTCTTGATGGCTGATTTGCAAGGCAAATGCACCTTCCTCATTCTTCCCAGTAGCCAGTCTGGGCTTCACTTTTCCCTGAGTACCCTTTAATAGGCCACCAGCATTTAGCTTTAGACAAGTCTCTTGCTCGATGTGTATAATATCTCTTTGCTTGTGATGCCACATTTTATTGTATGTAGCAAGAAGCAGGAGTCACACAAGTGCCACATAAATTGGACAAATTTCAGTTAATCCCTGGCGCTAGAGAGCTCACATGCATATAAAATGTCAGGGGAAGATTTGAAAATCAACTGTGCCTGACTTTGCATCATCTGAATAACTGGTCTGCAGAGTATCCTGCTGCTTCCACTGTCATATATTGCTACATAACATACAGAGGACCAAATACAAAGACCAGTGGGGGGCTCTTGCCCCTGTATCACCCATGCATTTGTGAAAAAATGAAAGGAACATCAGAAGAAAGACAAGATTTTTTTCATGTGGCAATAAAACCAGAATATTGAAATTACTGGTGTGCAGAAAAAACAGCAGTGCTGAAATAGGGACATATATATTGGTAGCTGATGCAGAGGCTGGCAGCTGTCTCCTGAGGGAGCAGGATGCCTGAAGGTTGGGGTTTGGTGTGGGACTTAGGAGATGGGGCTCTGCCTGTCGCCTTCCATCGTGTCCTGGTAGAGTCTTTAGGCTCGAGGTGACGCAGTTACATGGGTAAACTCTTCAGGCAAAGGGCTCCTGGCACGGTGCAGCTCCCAACAGAGCTCCAGTCAAGTCTTATGTGCTGTTCTCACTGCAAGAGCTGTAATGTGTTCCCACTGCTTGACCAAACATTTCCCACAGAGGGCAAATAATAAACACAAACATACACAAGCCCAAACCAAAACCCCTGCAGCAGCAGGCTCTGATTTTCTCTCTGCCACTGGGGAAGGGACATGGAAGAGCTCTGTGTCCATGTAAGTATGGCAGTTGATTTCCTACACTGCATGAGCATAACGGCACTTGAGGCTTACCTTGAAACTCTGTGTGCATTCGTTGATAACCCCATTATGAAATTCAAGAGACCTAATGCAATTGTGTCTAGGAAGATTTACTTGTTAAAAGGAAAACAACTTTCACATAAATAATTTACTACAACAGAAAAATAATCCTCTGTGCTATCATCCTTGCATTGAAACTAATCGAAGTGAGTTATTTTTAAATTGCTTGGAAGTGTACTGCTCTCATTTCATTGTCAATAAATATGCTCCGTTTCAGCACAATGCTTCACTAAATGCATCTGAATTTTCGAGGGGAGCAGAATTGATCAGAATTTCAAAAAAAAAAACACAGAAAGAAAAAGTTCCTACAGTAAAATTGTAAGACGGAAAATTCACAACTGCTTTAATAACCTGAAGATGGGGCTTGGTTCCTGTATTGATTCAGGTCCAGCATCTGATTTGCCACTGAAGTTTTGCCATTGACCTCAGAAGGAAAAAATCTTTAATCCTCTGCTAGAATGGATTTGTCTAAATCCTGAAAAAAAAGATCAGAATTCAACCTCAATAAGTGACATTTAGAATGATAATAGATTTATGAAAGGCTTTGTTTGATTTCTTGTTCTGACCACAACCAGTTGCTAATTTTTTTTATTATTTCTTTTGATTTCAGGGGTCAGCAGTAAAACTGAGTATCCACATGTGGCACTAAGATGAAATCTATGCACAGTTAAAATTAGAAGCTATAAATAATCACAATTTTTGTTTAAATAAAATTTCTGGACAGACAAGTGGACAAGTCTTTTTTCATTTTTCTCCATCGTTTTTGAAAAAAACTACCAAGTGAACAGTTCTGACTTTCAAAAACCCTGATGTTTTTTCATTAGAAGGTATAGAAAGACATGGAGAATTTGTGGGTGTGTATTTTCATTGAAGTGGCTCTTTTTAATGACAACAGTTCGTGTTATTGGAAAATGCTTCCAGAAAATGCTTACCATTAGTCTGAAATCTCTCTGAAATACTGATTTGATTTTATTTAGTAAGTGTGTGGTTCCAAGGATTCAACAATAAGTGCTTGTCCTAGCATAAATATTTTTGGGAGATTCATGCATATTCAGTGGCTGCAAAAGGGCACTAAACACAGGTTTGTGTAAGAACTGCAGTATGTATCAGCATAAGAAGAATTTTTGCTTCCTATTTTTACTCTCTCCTGCTCTTTATGTAAGCCCTCCGGGAGGTCTTTTATACAGCTGTGTTCTCCCTGAGCATGGTTTAACCATCATGGGATATACTTCAACTCTTATAACTGTTCAAAATAGACAGACTAATTCAGTTTTAGTAGAAGTCCCAGGAAGGCGTCAAAGAAATCATGTCACCTCTTGTACCTGAATGTCACTACTTCAGAGGAAGTCACCTTCAAAAGACGTCATCTCAGTGTCTCTTATTGTCCCATCGTGTCACGGCTTGGATCTTCACGCTGTTAAAAACCAACCTGCTAATTTCCATGCACAATCTAATAAATGCAAAGGAGTCAGTGTGGAACAGTCTCATTCACAGCTGGTTATTTTGTGTTTCTGCAATTAGTGTAGCACACGCAATTACTGCTGTCGATACTCTTCGGCTGAACCTACCTAACAACTCGCTCGCTCTGCCAGAGCCACATCCCATCGTCCCCCAGCTTACCTCTCCCTCTTCCCCCTGTGCTACCATGAGCTTCTTGCTTTCTTTCTAAGAAGGCATAGTGTCTAACTAAACCTTTTTCTGATGTTGGCCATTGGCAAGATATTTCTTTTGACACAGATTCTCCAGTGTGAATTCGAGCTAAAACTTTTCTCTAAAAGGCGGGGATGATTTGGGTTATTTGCCTGTCTATTTTCATGCAATGTGTGGAAACATAATTACTTCTGAGTCTGTTATTGATCAAACTTTGCTGATATCAGACAAGGGTCTCAGAAGTTATTACAGAAAGGATAATGGAGGACCCAGATGGACATGCCAGCAACATTACTGCAATGAACTTCCGGAAGCCAGGCAGAAAAATTATTCTTCCACAGGGTCTAATTTTGTATAGACAGAGATACCAGAACACTAATGCATAAAAATTGCAAATAACACTAAGGATCTGCTGTCAGGTGGAAGAAATTCCAGTGTGCTGTTCGAGACCATTCCCCCTCAACTCTATCGCTACTCCTCAGCATGCATGAGGACAGCATTATTAGTATGTGCATGAGCTGTCAGGGCAAAACATCTGCCGTAAGGCAACCAGTTTGACTTCCACAGCTGCTGCAATCTGTTTCTAAAACGGTCTTAATAACCCCATGAAGAATCAGTCCAGTGTATGGGTGATGTTCCCATGCCAGGAAGATGCTGTGCTGCAAGCCAGGGATCCCAGCACTGTGCAGGACTGTAGGCTCTTTCTCTCCATACGTACTTTTGACCCATGTTTTCTGCAAAATACTGCCTCTGGTGTCAAAGTTTGCTGTAGAGATTCTACTGAAATAGAAATACATCGGATGTTTTAAAAATTCATGACCTTGTAGCATTTAGAATTATTTTTTACTTAATCTGTGTAGGTGAGAACCTAATGATGACAACACTGGCTGCTGGCAGCTCCTGATTACCCCACCACACCTGATGAACAATGCCCATATCTTTATTCAGGCTGCACATGACAGAATGCAGTGGTGTCAGGCTGTTGGTGTCAGGCAGGAGCTCTTCCCAGCTGCTTCAAACTCCTCTGGCACTCTTACAAGCAAATTTGAATTTTCAGAGCACCCAAGTCCAAGCATGGTTCCCAGATTTTCAGGACAGGCTCTCATTTTGTGGATGAGTGGTTGGACTGCATCACAGGCTTGAAGAAGCTGTCTGCAGGTCTGGTTCCATTACATCCATGAACCTTTTCATTCACCTGGGCTTTGCCCGCATCTAATGGTCTATCCATTACACAAAAATTGGGGGTTTTACATTTTCATTTCTTGGCAGATTCAGGCCCCTCACCATGTTATTTGCTGTTGCTGCTGTACTCAAGTCAACAGAGGACACATCTCCTACAGAAAACCAAAAAACAAGGGAGTATCTGCCTTCAGGACAGTAACTAGGAGCAGGGAGAACTTACAGTGTTATTGTTGCATCAGTGCGTTCCCTCTTGTCGAGGAGAATTACTCTCTGTAGCTGAGAGGTAATTTAACTCTCAGGCTCATTCACCTCTTGGCCTCTGTGTTGTTGCTCTGAATATAATGGCTCTGGGTGCAGGAGGGAACGGGGCATGATAGGAGTGTGCGACATTAGGGGAAAGGATAGAGTCCCCAAAGCACTTCACACTGCTACAGTGACACCCAGAGTGACTTTTTGTCCACTACTGGCCTGCCTGAATTAGAATTGGCAGGGAAGGTGTGAAAGGACATGGATCCTGTTCCCAGTTCTCTGAGTCATCTGGTTCCCTGAAAGCTATTTTGAAATGCAAAGTGCAGTTCTCTCATCTTTGCTGTAGCAGCGTTATTTAAAACACAAACATAGTGGAACTATTCAAATCCACAAGTTAAAAATATGTGTGAAGTCCCAGCCTCCCACAGCCTGACTTCAGAATTACTGAAGAAATATCGACGTGGTTAAATAGTGGTGGTGCACTAAAAGGGTGTACCCACGGTCCAAAAGGGCTGTGCTGCTCTGACCATTGCTGACAGTTTCTCCATTGTTCTAGCCAAGGAGTCAATATAATGGGTTGTTCAGCTTTGAGTTTTTCATTATACCCAGTGTTTGTGGTTTTATTTGAGGTTTTTTACCTGCTTTGGAGCTACCAAGAAACAGTGGATTCACAGTGTTATTGATGTCAGTGGTGGTAAGAGCAGGTTGGTTCCTTGGAGTAACCCATCCAACCATGCTGCACCCCTCAAAGATGAGGTGAGTGAGCCCTGCAGGGAGCTCCTGACTGCAGTCCTACTATGGAGAAGAGTCACCAAACTGCACATCCAAACTGTGACATGCCTTGTCCTGGTTTTGGCATGTTGAAGTACCCAAAGAGTGGCATGAAATTGGTGGACAAATCACAGATAATATGGAAGTGGACTGGATTTGGACAGTGTGCATTTAAAGTGCTAAAAACCCCTGCAAAAATCTTCAGTCTGGGCACCCAGGTTTAGCAATTTTGACTTCAGTCTCAGTTGTCATTTGCAAAATAAGAATAATGATATCCTGTGAGGGGTATTTTTTAGATACAGCAAAGAAATCCATGGATATTTTTTAATCACTGAGACACTGAGATGAAAGCTAAATAAAAGCATTCACAAAGAAACATATGTCTTCAGTTCAGATTTTGAACAATATGTGGTTAATAATGCTTGGAGATTAAGACATAAAAATAGCGAATTTTTAATAAGTATTTATTTTGTCCATAAGGCATAAGGCAAGAAACCTGTGGACAAAACCTGCAAAATTAAGTAAAAAAAAGCACCCTCTCTCTCTCAATTTAAGATTTTGTTTACAGTTGCACAGGCAGTTTTTATACAAGTATTTTAAGTGTTTGCCTTTGTTACCTCAGCATTCCTGCAACTGTAATTTTCTGAGTAGAAATATATGTACCCTCCCTTTAACTGCTGCTTTCTCATAATTTATTTAAGAAAACGTTTGAATTGCTTTAGATGTCTTGTGAAGTTAATTAAATAAATTTAGGGATAATTAAGTGTCATAAAGCGTGATATAAACTTGTTGATGTCAAGAAGAATGTTTAAAAATTATGACAATGATAGGTAAATTTGACATATGTCAGTATTTTTTCCGTAAGTTTATGTACTAGATAACCACATCTGTTTTCTTTTCCAACTTTCCCTCTCCATATAATTCAGGTTTATTTTTTTCTCTAGCTTGATTACATTAAATACATTGTTATTTTTTAAAGCAAAAATTATCTTCTAATCATGTGTCTCAAAATACCTCTGTCAAACACCATTTTATATTAACATTTTTAACAGTATGAATTATTGACTTGGGTTAATTAAAATATATTATTTAGACTGTATTTTTTCTGTATTAAAAAATTGATTGCATTTTATGTCTTCCTTGCTTTTGTTAGAACAGCCCCACTACAAGTCACAGTATACCAGCCTGTTGTCTGTGTCTCTGCACATTGACCTTTGTTGTAAGATCTGCTACAGACATCACAAACTCTCACATCAATTTACTACAATTGGATGTGGCATCTTCCAGCTAATTTGATTTAGGAAGAAATGCACCTGGCTCTGTTTTTCCCTATAGAATGTTGAGGGAGTTCAGAGTCCTCCCAGATGCCATCTATCTGAGTAGCCCATGTGTTTTTCAAGGTCTAAGCAGTTTGTCTTCATCCTCCAAAATGTAAGCCATTACAATAGGAGAGTAGTTAATTATTTAATGCAAAAATAAACTTAACATTAGGTGCAAAATGCGTACATGCATGAACATACAAAAACATGCATGTGTATATATGTATAAAGTGTGTATGTTTTAAATTATATGTAAAAATACATCATGTATATATACACATATTCATATACGTATACACACATGTATGCATTTAAAATGAAAATGTATTCCTATGCCAAAACAATATCTAATATTCTGACTTTTTAAAAAAATGCTTTTTTTGGTTTTTAATGTTAGGTCTTTACTGGGACTCTTTGCAAGAAGAAAAAATATTTCTGGACTTGTGAAACTTTCCAGGCACTGATTTGGATCACGTGGTTGAAGCAGGTTATGAAGATCAATCCTGTTGCAGCAACAGGAGCGTACAGAGAATGAACCACAGACTTCTGTATTCTCTTTCATCCTTTCAGTCCAAAAGTAAAACAATGATATAATGCATATACATGAACCTTCTTACCATGTAAGAACCTTGGGCAATCAAGCAAATTAAATAACTGAATATAGAGTTGCAAAAGGCTGTGGTGATTAAATTGAGTCTGGACAGTTCAATGGACAAGTTTGGTGTGATCCTACAAGAGCAGGAGTTGGCCTGAGCAGAGCCAGCAGAGGATGGTCCCACTGCACTCATCAATACTCCAGATGTTCCTACTGGATGTTTTTTTTTGCATGGAGGGTGGGTAGATGAGGGAAGAGGGTTGTTTACTGAAATATTATTTTCAGGACTTACTACTTCAGTTGATAAAATATGTATAACAGTGTAAGCATAACATATTATACTGCATTGCAAATGGAAAGCCTAATTAAAACAAAATTATTTGAAAACTCCTCATTTTGGCTCTTCAGAACTACCACGGCTGTGTTTATTGACAAGTGGCTTGGCAATCATCACCGGATTCAGTGTTCTTCCAGAATCCAGAATCTTTTGCTGACACTGGCTGTGGCCTGATCCTTGCATGCAGATTAAAAGTCATGCTGGGTGGGTTCTGGGTCTGTGCTTCAAAGTGGGAGTGAAGTGAGGAAGGGAGCAAAATGTGGCTTTTTTACAGGTTGGAGTCTAGGACACATGGGGGTGAAATCAGCCCACGTAAGAGGGAATCATGAGTAGAACAAAGACAGCAGTTAAAAGCATAAATATCTGCTCTCAACAACAACAGTAGATATATTCAGTGTGAATTACGGCTATGGAAACAAAAAATTAATTAAGGTGATTGTGATGGCAGTGATTTGCAAATCTTAAAAAAAAAAAATCGACAGTACGCTACAGGGTTTTCTGGTAGTTTGATCACAAAAACTAAAAACCTCTGTGTGAAAGTAAAAGGAAAATATTTGTTAAAAGTGAAGTTGGAGAACCAGACTCTGAAATACTTTGACTGCTCTGTCTGCTCTTTCTTTTCCCTGGGAGTACAGATTGTATATCCAGATGAGCATTTTATATCACCCAATTCCAGTTTCAATAAAATAACTGAATTACATGAAACAGATAAAAGAGCTGTTTATACATTTGAAATCTACATTGGTTATGCCTTTGCAACAAAATCGTTAAATAATTTCTGGAAGCATTTAGGGTATTTGCACTTTCAAACCATTCAGGGAAATATGAAGTAAAAAAAAAATAAAATTGGGTTTTGTTAAGAAAACATGTAATGAAGCCTGGGTCTAGAATACAGTCATCATTTATTTTGTAAGTATATTTCTTTCTTTTCTCACAGAATAATCTTTGGCAATGGTTCCTCTTTTCAAAGAGTTTGTCAGTAATTTCCATTTACTGCAGTGACACCTAATGGCAGCAGAAGCAGAGCTGTCCCCCCCAGCTGCCTTGTTTGCTGTACAACAAAGGGGGGGGGGGTCGCCTTTTAAACTGATGGGGAATGTGTGGATTCTTTCCCCGCTCCTCAAAGAGCAAACAGACTCTGCTGCAATCTGGAAAGCATTCAGCTGCAGGAACAAAAGCATCTAAGCTAAAACCACAGCCCTTAGAAAGCCAAAGATCTAGCTTTGCAATTTTTTATACTCTTGTAAATGCTGAACTTCCACTAAAAGTAAGGAAAGATAGCTAGGGCTGAATATTAAAATAACTAATATCAAAATGATATGTAGTAGTTCTTTGCAGCATATGGTCATGGCTCTACATCTGGAAGTTTCAGGCTCAAGGGGGCTAATGTTTGTGATGGATATTTTAAATTCATCTGTGCTAAAAGCTGCCAGAAAGTGAGGTATTCAGGTCAGAATAAAAGTTGGCAAGATATATGCCAAAGATGTTCGGAATTTACTTCTGTGTAACAAGCTAATAAAATACCTTTTTATGCAGCTAAGACCAGCTGGACGAAAGTTAATCAGCCAAATGCAATTATAGGAGGTGTAAGTTTTATTAATGCATTAGGAATTCTCATGGTACTACTGGACCATTCCAGATGTGCTGATGCATAATGAGTACAGCATAACCTTGATCAAGAAGCCAATCTGTCTGGTCTCCTCATCTCTTCTAATAATGTATATAATATTTACTTGTGATAGCTCAGCAGGGACTAATAGAAGTAATAGGTTCTCATTCAAATGTAGACTTCATTTTCTAATAAAGGCAGTTTGGTATAAGCCTGAAATGACAAAATTTCGCTTCATCTTTAGTAGAAAATGACGTTTCTTTAGACATGTAGCTAACCAAAGGCAGGTCTTATTTAATATTCTGGCTGGGACAGGTGTGTTTTGATGCTGTAAAAGCCAAACGAAGTGATCCGTTTTGTGTTGGACTCGTGGCAGATGTTTTTTACTGAAATACTGGACAGCCAGCTTCAGGGAGTGGGGTCCTCCAGACTGCTCCAAAGTGAGATGGCAACCAGGAGGGCTGGAAAGGAAGACCAGATTGAAAATCTTGGGAGAAAATTTGGGACCCATGAAGACAACAAGAGGTTTGTTTGGGGTTTTGTTATATCATACTTTGGCAGGGTTCTTCTCTGTTGGTTTTGAGGGATATTGAGAAAAATCTACCAGCTGTGTCTCACTAAGCCACTTCTTCCTCTGGACAGGAAGAAAAAAAAATTTAAAAAAACCTCACCAGAACCAAAACCAAAAATCCAACCAAAAAAACCACCAAACCCAGAGGAAGAGGTTTGAATCTGACCTGCCTACTCAAGCTACCCACAAAAAATGTCCGTACCCTGTTTTCACCTTCTGATTATTAACATAGCATTCATGGAGCAAATTTCTTACCTGCAAATGTGTTATTAACTGGGTAGCCACAGGGACACCAGCCTTTACCCTCAGACATTTGCACAACTCCTTGACCATCAGTAATTATTTCCCATTATAAGGGCTGCCAGCAACCTCCACGCTATGCTGTTGTTCTGGTAGTATTCTGGCATCTAAAAAGACCACAACAAATCCACGTCTTTCCCATTTGTGTTGACATTCCCCAAAGGAGGCATGGTTCTTCTTAGGGACCTATTGTCCTCTTTGTACATACAGTCAGCTCCCATTAATCTCATTAATGAGACCTGCATTCCCAAACTGGAAGGAAAAAATTCAGCTGGAACGAAACAAAGATTTCCCTGGGAGGCAAGAAGGGAGCTTAGGAGACCATTAAGTCCTCCATCCCTCTGCTCTCCTCTCTGCAGTTACCCAAGAAATGCTCATGGGACTACCTGTGCAGCAGAGTGGGGCCACCCACCCACCCCCATCAACTCAGCCTATGACTCATTACATGTGTAGGGGGGAAGGGAAGGAACGGGGAGGAACAGGAAAGAAAACAAGTGCAGTGTCTGTCTTGGCCCTTCCTGCAGAGATCAATGTCTGGTGACATTTAGTAGGTGTTTCTTATGGTCCTCGGAAAACACACAGGCAGGAAGAATGACTGTGATACATTCACTGGTGTGTGCGGCATTTTCATTTCAGGAGAGGAAACATAATCAGCCATTTAACCTTTCACATTTTTTTAATAAATTTCACTGAATCAAATCTGGAAACACTGTTGCAGGCTTAAAATAAGCCTCATTTTGCTAAACTGCTTGGGAATAAAACTTAACGAACGGTCTCTGCTGGAAGAAATAGGTTTTTACAGGAAGCGGTACAGCCTAGACAGAGTAATTACCGTGTCTTACTGAAGCTCACTTTCCCGGCCCTTCTGGTGCCATCTGAACAATGGAACTTCTCTCATTTCCTGTCTGGAGTGAGGCACCCCTTACCTCTCATTTCCCAAGAGCAAGCAGAGCCACAACCCCAAAAAAGTGGCACATACTTCACTGAGCTAAAGATCAGGCAACTGCCTCTGTGGCATCAGAGTCCTAGAAGATGGCCCTGATACAGAGCACTGTGGCTGCTGTGAGTTTTATCTGGGTGATTACTAATGAGAAATGCCATAATGGATGTATATAAAACAGAAAGTTATCTCAGACCTGCAGGGACAGAAGAACGTGCTTCTAAGTCTGCAAGGCTTAAAAGCAAAAGAGAAGCCAGCTGGATCCAGGATGACATCCAGGAGTGAGTAAATCAAGATTTTCACCTATGCCCAGGGTCTGAAGCAGCTTGCAAAGCCCCAGGCCTATGTGAGGAGTCTGGAGCCATGACTGTGGCTGGCCCACATTGCCCACATGCGAGTATAGGGCAGCCTGTGTTTCTGGGCAGAGGGGAGTCCTGCACAAAACAAGCTCCTCAGCCAAGTAAGGATGTCAGAGGTGGGTCTGGGAGGTGGCCGTGTTTCTTGTCTCCCATGCACTGTGGAACCTCTGCCACCATCCATCTGGATGCAAATGGGAAATAGGGTAGGAGCGAAGTAACGTGGAGAGTAGGGACGGACGTGCAGAGTGGGGCCATGGGAATACATTCAGCCTTGGTGCTCTGAGTCATCCAAGAGGGCTGGTGCCAAGGCACTGCTCTGCTGTGACTGAAAAATTGAATTTTGCCTGTGCGTACTGGGAAGACTTGAGTCAGCCCTGCATCTGCTACTGTATTAAAAAAATAAAAATCATTTCCCAGATTATGTGTCATTATTGCCTTTATTGTCTATGTCAAATGAGTTCAATGTTTTGTCAGAATTTGAGACCTGATGAAAGAGCATTCAAAAATCTGTGTCCCACACTGGAGATTAATTTAATTGCTTAACATCCATCAGACACTTCGGGAACTGTGGCTGTAGCCCCCCAGATATATGGCAGGACAGCCTGGGTAGAGAGGCAGAGAAGCAGAGGGAGGATGCTTGCTGGGGCAGGCAGCACTGTGGCTGTCAGCAGTACACATCAGCTACTGGAACTTAAATGTGCACTGAAAGGTAAGGATATTCTTGAGGGATTAGTTGAACAGAGGTCGCCTTAATCATATACTTGGTTCAGTCCCTTGGCAGAGTTTCTTCCTAGGCAGTAAAGGACCATCCAAACACTGATCATCACATGTGTTACACCTCCTCTTGTGGTTAGCTCTGCTGGTTAGCTTGTACTTTCTTTCCCACAACAAAGGGTTTTCCTGAGAGCGTATCTGTATCAGGAGAGAATGGAAGCTGGCTGTACACAGGGGCAGTCCCTCAAACTGAGAAGCACAAGATCCCTTATGCAGCACACACCGCACAATTCGCTTCACAGACAGCCTGGTACTACAGGCATAACACCACAGTCAAAGTCACCTCTACCATGCTCCTGTGCCAAGTTTTGGCTGCCTGCTGCCAGCCCACCAGCCTTGAAGGACCACTCACAGGTGAAATGCACAGAGTGATGCTGCTCCCACCAAACTCTCTCAGCCTTTGCCCACCAAGGGGATCATTCCCCTGCTGCACATCAATCATGTATCCAAACTACACAATATACTTAGAACTGTGCGGGACTGTTCATCCATGTTTTTTGCAGTAGCGTTGCAAATTCAGTCGGTAGAAAATATTGTCAGTCCTCCAGGTTACAGAGCTCTCCTGCATTGAACTTTGGAACCTTCATGGATATTTTCTTAGGCAAGCAAGGAAAAAAATGGATGTACAAAGTCTGAAATAAAAGCTCAGCATACAGTTAAGTTATACAACTTAACACTAGGGAAAGTCCTTTTGACCAGTGAAAGAATAGATTTCTCCTAACTACCCCTAAACTGAACTGCCTTTCCATGACACTGGGACATCACCAGAGCCTGCACTCCTGCTCCTGAATCCTGGTCCGTAGCTGTCATCTGTACACATATTGCCTTTGATGTCAGCCACTGGCCTGTGGAAAAGCTTTGAAGACTTTGAAGTCACTTCTTTGTTTAGCAGACTTACTGTATTTCGTTAACATATGATAATGAAACCAAAATCCATTAGAACAAAAATGGTTTGAAATTTCCTGTTGGCATCCCATCCTGGTGAATATGCAGAGCACAGAGGTTGCTGGAGAGGTGACAGCTCGTGTAGACCCTGATGGGCTCGTTTGTCACTCAGTGCTGGGGACATTCTGTATGACTGGGGGTAGGGCACTAAGAGGCATTTTACGATTGTGGGTGCTGGAAGAGTTAATAATCTGTGCTGGGCAGAGGACACAGCTGCCTAACTATTTCAGTGTTTAAGCTAAGGAGATCAGGGAGGAAGGCCACTATCTTAGAGCGATGTTAAACCTGCTCATCTGGAAGTGCAGGTTGATATTACGGAAAGAAAAGGAGATCCAGAACTGCAAAGTTTGGATTTATGTCTGAAAAATAAGATGTTCTTCAGTGTGCAAAATTTAACTGGAAATCTAATTACTAAAGATTTTTTTTTCTTTGGTGTGAGATGTCCTTATCTCAGTTTCCAGTAAGGTACAAGATGCTAAGACATGAGCCATCCCATGTCGTTTGGGCTGTTTTGCTTCCAGCCACTGAGTAAGCCCAGATGTCTGTATGTATATACATATTTTTATTAAAAAAAAAAAACCAACCAACTAAACAATTTAAAACTTTCCATAAGATTTTACCATTAGCGCAGTTCTAGAAATCTGCAAAAGTTGGCTTTGGTCCAAGTTTTATTTTTTCAAAACCATAACTGAAATGCTTCTGAGGAAGGGGCACAACTGTTGTTGCTACTTTGATTTCAGTGTGATTTGGGTCTCTCTTTGTTTCAGAGGGAAGGGAATCAGCTGCACAGCCCGATGAAGCACTGTAATGCTAAATATAAAGTCATTTACAAATTGGGATTACTGACTATCTGCAAAATGGTTAAAGCCGGCCAAATTGTTCAGCCAAGACCTGCAGGGAGGAAAAAGAGAAGTCAGATTTAGGAGCTCCCTCATTTCCAAGCTGCTCTGGCACCAGGAAAGCCAAAGCATTTACAGAGCTGCTCTAAGGACCCAGTGCTGCTGCAGGGCCCAGGCTCCGGGGAGAGGGGAGCAGCATCCCGGGCACCAGCTGGTCTCTCTCTGGTGCCCTGTGCCTCAGGCACAAGCCGGCTGAGGGTCCTTTCCTAACCTCTCAGAGAAATCAGCCTAACACAGGGAAAACCTGAGCGTCCTCGAAAAAGCTGTTTTCTACCGTTTTTGTATATGCTACATATTTAATCCAGGAGGAAAAGAAATGCTTGCCCATGTCTAGTTCCTCAGAAACCCTTTACTCTCCTCAGACAGTGTTGGCTGTTACGTAGGGAGCAGCTGAATGATTGGCAATGCATGGGCTGACGTGGGAGTGTTGGTAACACTTTTTGGAATGCACTGCTTTGACAATAAATTACCTCCAAATAGACCCCCCTCCCCCCCATCTTTTTCTCCATATTTTGAAAAAACTCTCTCTAGGTTTAAAAATCACCCTATCTTCTGAAATTTCAAGAAACATTTCTTCTTTCCAGAGCTCTGAGCTTAGCACAGAAAATAATCTCTGTTACCCAAGTGTTGTATGTGTTATATATATATATCCTTGGAGCCCTAGTTCTATTTAAATGAAATCCTTTAATAAAGAATAAAAGTTTTAAAAATCCCGCTAATTAAATTACTTATTCATCATATATCATAACGGGCAAGGCCTTAAGGGGAAAGGGATTGTTTCTTTTAACAGTAAGGGTAGTAAAAAACTTGCATGAACTTCTACCTTGTACCTTTGGAAAGTGTGCTTTTGGTCACATTTTTCTAACTAGACTTTTTGGAAATAGATATTATGGTGCAAATCTGTGCGGGAATCAATTTGGTCCCTTTCAGTAAAAATGTCTGTTACGATTACAACCAATTCCCAAAAAATCTCTTAAAAACCCAGCTATATCAATCTCTTCTACTGGCTACAGCTTTTTTTTTCCCTAGGAGCCAGCTCTTCCTGGATGCCTGGCTCTTCCTTGCAGGTTCATGTTTGGGAGACCCTGAAGAATGCCCTGCGCTGGCACAGTCCATCTCTCTTTCTAAGGCCTTTCAGTATCAGGAACTGACAAAATGCTTTAAATCATTCCTTAGGTCAGTGTTCTTCGTGGCCCAATAAGTCAAAGCCAAGTCATGATCAATTCTACCTGCGATTTGACCACATGCCACTATAGATCTTTTTCTTTCCTCCATTTTTTTTTTAAATTTACCATTAGTTAAGAACTTGAAGGAAACTTTATTCAAGAAACTAGAAATCTTAAACAAAAAAAACCCCAAACATGCATTGCCCCCTCCCAGCCCCCCCCCCCCCCAAAAAAAAAAAAAAAGGAAAAGCACAAACAGTGCATCTACACTGGAAAATTGAAAGAAGACCTTTAAAGTCCTAATTCTGTTATCAAGCAAAAAATGCAAAGCAGCTGGAGACTGACCTGAATCTGGACACTGGAAAAAAGGGCAGAGGGGGAAGGGAAAAGAGTGGCAGAAGAGAAGGGAGGCAGAAATGTCCTTTATCAGCAGCAGGGCATGGATCAAACCTGTAATGCTTAATGGAGATTGAAATTGTGCACAACAAGAAAACTATACACAGCCAAATAATTTTTACACCTATAAATTATTACCTGAATTACCTGAACTTAGTCATGACTCCTCTGAGTTAAATGTACTTACTATAACATTCTTTTGCATTATAGAAAAGGTTTAATTCTGTGTGGTTCTAAATAATAACGTATATTCCCACCAATAGCTCAAATACAGAAAAAGTGATGTTGCAAACACACTTTATGTCACATATTTAAGGCTATTAAGCAAATATTACTTCCAAACACTTCTTTCAAGGAAAAAAACGGACTTTTTCATCCACCTCAAAACAAAAAATACTGTCTATGGCATAAGGCTCATATGTGCAATGTGTAAAACAAAACATAAATAACAATAACGCTCCAAAAGCTGAACTGCCGTGGGATGTCTGAAATTAGTGAGTCCTGATGCTGTCTTGTGTGATCTCTGTGTCAGGTGCAGATAGCCGAGAGCTGCCTCGCACGTTCCTCACAGCCCTGAGCTGCCGTACAAAGCTGGAGCCCGAGGTTGTTAAGTTCAGTAAGAGCAGGAATGAGCCATTGATGCTGCTTGAAACAAGGGAAAACAATAGGTCTTTAAGACAGCTCCCATTGCTGAATGTAAATTGTTTTTTAATAAAATGTAGACAAAACCAGATGATGTCAGAAGAATTCCTCCCCTGTGCCACCCTGGAGATTGTTCAGTAAACGGCAGGAGACGCATACATTTTGGGGAGCCTTTCTGGGTTTCTCATGCCCACTGCAGCTGTACACTGGAGTCTGTAGGCCCTTTCTTGCATACCAAAATCCTTATTTACAGCACAACTACAACTATAAAAATGCAGCATATTAGGTCTGTGGGGTGGGACTCACAGGCAGCACGTACGGCTATTTTTTTTCTACCTTTAAATGAACTTTATGGGACATTCCACACTTCATTTGCTGTCTTTAATTTTTCAACCCTCTCATCAGCACTTGTCTTCCCCAGATCTTCCGGTGGTGAATCTTTTCTTAGATTAACAGAAATCACACAAACATACAAACCCATCTGTGCAGTGATGTGCACATTTGCACACAAAATAACCATGTGTGTGCACATGTATATTGATCCATATGACTCCATAAACACATGTAGAGGTTGTGTAGAGCTGTATGTGCACACATAGAGTCATTTTCTGGAGTGAGATACCTTACATTGGTAAATTGTGTTAACGAGAAACAAATCTTCAAACCAATAAATAATGGCCTTTTAAGACAATCTACACGTTAGCAATTCATTTTTGATCATTTTATAGAACATTTTCCCCCAGCAGTTACAGTCGTCTGATTCCATGTGTCGTATCTGTATTAAAAGTAGCACAACTCCCTGAAATTCCTTCTGTATTTTCTTCAAACACAAGGGAGAAAGCACATTCCCTAATATATTTTATGGGCACACTCTCTTTGCAATATTTCCTTTGCAAAGGTCCTGCTCGTATTTGTATCTTATTACTTTTCTTATACTGGATTTATTGATAGTTTCTAACAAAAATATGATTTCAGTATATTTACGGAACAAAACTCAATATAACAGACCCAAATTCAATTTTTTTCATCAAAATGGAGAACAATAAAGAATCTAAAGTCTTCAGTTCAGACATATAGCATCAAAAACACCTATATTGTTAAAAGAAATAACTCAATAACAGGGAAGTGATAGATATTACTTAAAGAACAGCATTAACTTTGTTTACCTTATCTGTGTTTCTAATAATCCAGACTACAACTTGAGACTTACAAGTATTTTGCTCCTGAAACATGTATAATTTCAGTCATATTCTGTAAATGGGGAAAAAGAATGCCTATGCATTAAGAAGCATTTATTGCATATTGTTACTGCTAGTAACATTGTTAGATCCATTTAGCTGCATTCACATGAAGGGGTTTTGTTGGTGTTCTGCCGTACTTGTTTCATAAATGTTTTTCATCTATGGGGGGCTTTGTGGTGCATGTTTCTTGGGTTTTTCTTTTGCTAAAAGTTCATATTCTGCTTCTCTAATGGATTACTTTCAAAGAAATACTGTGGAGTTAGTTTGGGAGTGGGGGTGGGGTTGTTTTTTGTTTGTTTTTCTATTGACCACTAGCTAAAGCTTTGATTAATAACTTTGGTTAACAATAGATTTTTAGTTAAATAGATGAATGAATTCATTATTTACCTGTTCTTATTCTCTTGTGTATTGCCTAGTGATGATTATAGCTGTTTTAGAAATGATCCTTATTTATGGTATGTTGCATCATCCAGAGATGTAGTAATGATTTTAGATTTTCCACCTAAATTACAGGGCACTTTCCACTGAAAATGGTAAACAATATTACAAACTTAAAAAAAAGAAGTAATCTGATTTCAGGGAAGAGGGAACCCAGTGAAAGATGTGTGCTTTTATAAGGATGGACAATGGAAAGCAAAATAATAACTCCTAAGTTTGATTGTTCAAATATATTCTGCAATACAGAGAGCTGCATGCAGGCTGGAGCAGGCATGGGGCAGGAAGGTTAAGTAGAAGAGAAGGCACAATACTTCAGATTGGCAGTAGACTGCAGCAAGAATAATCTAATCAAAACTAAATTCAATTATCTAGTCCCAGGGCAGGCTCCTGGGACTGCTGCACTGAATGCTAGCAGAGCTCCTCCTAGACATTTTTCCCCAGTCAAACTCACATGATGAATGCAGATGAAATTTGAAATATGAAAATCCGAAATAATTTATGGAAGTTGTCAGAAATTTGGCCTGCTTGTGGTGTAATTTCCTCTGAGACGAGGCAGGCTGGCTCATTGCTTCTAGTCTCAGAGCAGTTGCTGGTCTTCCAGTGGATGGATCAACCCCTTTAAAATGCTCTTCCAGACAAATTACAGCTCATTACAGACAGCCTTGCACCATACCATTATGTCAGAGGAAATCTTTTTTCATTTGCACAAATTTGCTTGGAATTCTCATATTTATTTGAGCATCCATTATCGAATCTGAACATTGAATTATCCACAATTATTTTCTGGGTAGGCGGATGTTTGTGTATATGGAATAGATAGTGACTGGGTAGATATACAAATATTACAGCATTACTGAAAATCCTTCTTATTTCAAACAACTGCATTTATGTAGCGTGTAGATACATATAGATACACACACACACACACACACATATATATATACACATATATATACAGGCTGTTTCCTGAAGATAGTCTTTTAGGAGATGCATTTACTTTCCCAAAGGAGGCATCCACAAAAACCAGGTCACTTCCCAGTGACTCAGAGCCTGCTCTTTGCAGCTGTCACAATTAGAACTTTTGACTCTGCACATGTAATTTGTGTATGGTCTGGCCACATGTGAGACATCCACAGTTATTACATACTTTAAACTATATTCTGCAACAAACATGCTGTCTCTATCCCTGTTGTGCTCACATCTAGCACACCTCCCACCTCTCCCTTGTGCTGAGATTGAGAGTAAGCACTGGCACACAAGAAAAAGGAAGGGGCAGTGATGGGACATACTCTGAAGTCCTCACTCCTTTGCTCTCAGGCAAATTTTGATTTAGTTAGGACTACGGGTTAAATTATGTACTCAATACTAATAGGCCAGAATCATGTGCAATTGTTCCTGCGGATAGGAGTTGCTACAGACAAGTAGGCCAATGTACCATTGAGACCATTTTTGGCTTTTTGACCATTGTCAGTGTTAAATATCTAAAATTCCTGGGAATGGCCCTTCTGAGAATCTCTGTCCAACAAGAAAGACAGTTCGGCTACTACTTTCATTGAGTTTGAAGGATTTAATTTAAAATATGATTAGTTTTGTCTCTGTTTTAAGAAAAATTCTATTGCAAATACTCTCAGGTCTCCATACGAAAGTTTGGTCATATAAAAGTTTCTAATTGTCTTTTGTATCTCGTTACACAAATATCCTTTAACTTATTTCTGATCTATCTCAGCACTGGAGCTTTCATCCTGTTACTATTTGTGTCGTATGAACTTCTCACAAAAATCTCATTCCAGCCTTCACAGACCAAGAGCTATAGGAAAACAGAGGGCAGGACTGGTTTATTCACGATGTTCACCTAAATACTCTTTCATTATTCAGCCAGGTTATTCAGCACCAAGAAAAGGCTCACAGTGTGATTAGATCTCACACAGTCCAGCTTTTATAGACAAGTGCATTTAGGACTGGTATTTTTATTTTCTTGAGACAGAATTAGGCTTGAGAACTCTTACAAAACACTGCAGCAAAGCAAGCAGAGCTCAGTTTAATGTGCCCACACACATTCACTCAGAGCCCACTCTGCTCAGCTGTTCAGTGTCCTGCTCTGAGGGTCCCTCCTCAGGTTTTGTCAGAAGCCTGCTCAATGCTCAGAAAGAAAGTGCTCCAGCAAGGGCACAATTGTCTGTAGGTCCTTTCACTCCAGGTACTGGCAGCTACAGCCTTCAGGAGAGGTATGAAGCACTGCCTGACTGTCTGGAAGTGTTCAAGGTCAGGTTGGATAGGGCTCTGAGCAACCTGGTCTAGGGAGGTGACGCTGCCTATGGCAGGAGGGTTGGAACAAGATAATATTTAAGGTCCCTTCAAACCCAAACCATTAATTCTATGATTCTGTGACTCTGTGACTGTGAATATCCTCGGTGGAGCACCTTTTTGCTTTTTGTTACCTATAGAGTACGGAGAAGGGCACATGTTAACATGTACATTCTTCTTCCCCTCAGTATTGTAAATCATTGTGGTGATGCATTATTGAAGATGTGCCTTTGTCATTTTGACCCATTACTTTTTCATTACTTCTCCAGAAGATAATTAGAGGAATTTTCCTCTTTCACAGACTGAAAGGATTTTTTTCTAGTCACCAGATTATTTTAAGAACTCCTTAAAAGATATCTTTCACAACATTAGTCAAACATATGCTGATCAGTAAACTTTCCATCCCAGAATATTTGATATGTTTTGTGATATATCCAGCTTCCTGCTACATATGTTTCCCTTGTTTCTCCATCAAATTATCTGCTTACATGAGAAGACTTCTACTCATCTGGCTTTTCACTCTGTATTCAGTCTCCCAGGGGAAGCTGGATATGGCTGGAATGTTTGTTGGATGGACAGTACTTGGGACAGACAGTTCAGTGATCCCACGTGAGTTACCTCTGTCTGTCCTGGGATAGCATCTGGGCGGAAAGGGCTCCATCCCTGCTGGCAGATCCACCAGATGCTGTAATAAACACATGATAATAAGGCATGGTGCTATCTACAAGGACTTCACTGTGGCTAGATAGCTGTTAGTGACTTGCAGGTACTTGCAGAGATTGGGAGGCCACCTTGATTCCAGCAAAGTACCCCAACCTTGGACTCCCTTAAAACATCTATGTATGGCTGTTCCTAAGAGGTGTGAGTCTTTGTAAAGGGGAATTGGCAGTGTGTTGGGATGATGGCAGAGCAAGGATGAATCCTGATTGATCGTGAGGCTTATGAACATTAGCCAAATGTGGTCATTTGTGCAATTAATGCAATGATGCTGAGAACAGCAATATCTAGTTCTTTATTGTAATTCTCTGAACAGAATTTTGAACTAAGAGGGAGTAATTTTGCTACAGTGAAAGTTATTTATGTTAAAGATACATAATGATATTAGGACTTCAAAAACTAGAGCCACAAACCCATTAAACTGAGAAAGCTTTGAGCTATTTTATATGTCTTGTATTTGCATTTTACTTATAATAAATATAAGTTGTGAATATTCCCTTTAAAAATGTCGGAAGGAAAAATAATTACCGAGGAATCACAAATTTTGTTTATTAGGATTTCTATTTATTTTTGTGCTACAAATTTTAAAATATTAATGAAGTGACTTCCCCAACCCCCTCCATACCACTTGGTAGTGTTGTCAGGTTGGAAAAAGAAAAAAGTCACGGAAACGTGCAACTTATTTAAGTCAGCACATTCTTTCTTTCATCTGGATAGCTGTTGCATGGCTGGAATAGGTTGTAGCCGCCCAGCTTTTCTTTGCTGCAGGAAACTTTGTAATAGCACTTAAATAAATAAAGAGACTGGGTAGGAGATTATTGCTTTCATTGTGCTATTGTATATGTGTATTATAGAGTCACCCCGTAGATTGACACAATTAGTTGAATGCAGGACAAGACAAATGTTGTATATGACAGTGGGGTAGTATTGAAAGATGACCCCATATCTGGAGAGCTGAGAGTTATGGATCCATTGATGGCTGTTACCAGCGTTTTGAAGCGTGGCTGTTAAATTTTGCCTGCTGGCTTCTGGCTGCTGGCCTGCCAGCCCGCCTGCCTGGGCAACCGTGGGGCTGAATGAAGCTGCAGGCAGCTTCGGCACTTTGTTCTTCTGTCAAAAAAACTGACCACTGACAGGAGGAGCCTCTGCCAGGCCCAATGGGGACACAGCACTGCAGAGCTTTGTTGCTCGTTTAGCTCCCTGTGCTGCTGTTCTGGAGCAATCTAAAGGGCTGAGATGCTTTCAAATGCTTGTGTAGGGCAGCATCAGATGAGAAAAGAGACTCTGTCCACAAAGAAAATAACCTAAACAAAATGGGATTTCTAATAAAATACAGGGCATTTCCTCCACAAAGAAAATAAGACCATAATAAGATACTTAACAGTGACCGTTCAGTACCTCGGACTGCCAGCCATTTTCTTTTTAGATGCACACATGCGCAATCAAAACATGCATGACATAGACAGCTAACTCGAAGTATCCAGCCTGGAAGATGCTGGCAGAAATTTTGTCTACTTTGTTTTGAATATAGCTGTGAATATTTATATTCTTTAGTCTTTGATGACCATTTCACCTGTAAACAGGAAGGCCAGTATTTCCCTGTTAAAAAACAAAACCCCCAAAATTAAAGCATTTAAAATAAATGTTTCATACATTTATCAGTAGAATTATGCAGGGGACCGCAGAGATTTTTTTGTCTAACTTCCTGAGTAAATAAGGCTTCTGCAATCCTGCTCTCTAGGCTGTATGTTTCTGTAAGTGTTTCAGACTGTGTGAAGCAGGGAATCCACCCAAACAAGATCCTTCAAATACATGCATCAGAAAAACAAATCTAGCTGCAAGCCCATAAGAGATGGTCACATTCTAGAAAGCTCATGAGCATAAGCATCTACTAAGAAAAGAGGATTGTCTTTTTGACTCCATATAGCAAAAGCTAGGCACACGGTTGTCTTTCTTGGGGAAGCCATTTCTACATCAAGTCCCAAAGTGCTGGTTATTAAACATGTCTCTCACAGGATTTATCTGTGTAAGCTTCTGGTCTGTAGAATTCTGATGGAGAAAATTTGGTTTGCAGGAAACTAGAAGCTTTTGTCTGACTTTTCTAAACTAACATCTGTTTACAGTACTGGTAAAACAAGCGAGTACAGTCTAAATGCAATTTATCACTTGACCCTGCACTTTATCAGAGGAGTATTCTGGCTGTCCACGTACACAGATAACTCTGTCATATAAAGGAGTCTCTGTTGACACAAGCTGAAAAAGACCTCATATCGCTGTGGAGTTTTCTTATTACTGATGATGTAGGAAACATTTTTTGAATTAAAAGATCACAGGAGCCTACACTTCCTCAGTTTGCATCAAATCCCTGTGGAAGGAGGAAACTTATGAAGAGTTCCCATCAAATTACTGAATCAGGAAGAAAAGATGGAATTTTGAACTTCTTCTGAACACCTCATAAAGTAACGGGAACTGTCAGGCTCCAGGCCTCTCCATTATCCAGTGCCCCTGACTGTTGTGGTCCCATGGATGTTGTACGGGCAGAAACCCCCCTGGCTGGTCACCGTGACCAAATTTCTGGGCTTTCATAACCTCTTTCTCTTCCACCTTGCATATTTGGGAGAGGAAAGAAAGTGCTCAGGACAAAGACACCACATATGAGGTGATGAATTTAACCAAATCATGGGTTCCATGCAGGACTGGAAGTTAAAGCTGTCAATAGAGTAACCCCATTACTAGTAACCTTGCCTAACTGACCCATTCTCTGGTATTAGAGTGCCTGTGCAGCAATTTCTGTGGAGACACCAGGAAAGGAGAGGTGTCACAGAGCAGGGTGGGACACTTGGGCATTCCTTCTGCAAGGAGCCAGCAAATGTTGGTATTCCTTGCCAGGAGGGAAGAGACAGTTTAGTATTAGCACTAAACTAGATAGAGGGGAGGCAAGGACTTGACTGGTGGCAGGCAATCAGGCTAGCAATCATCAGATTGGATTCTGATCTTCATTTCATTCTACTGAGCCCTGGTTTCCAAGTCAAAGTATGCACTGGTTATCTCATGGCACATTTTTTTTTCCTTGAAAAAGAAATAGATAAATAATTCTCACCCTGACAGTGTTGCCAAACTGTGGAACTCAGCATATATTATGATCTCCAGGAAGTCACCAGTAACTGAATACAAAATAACAGTGTTTTTTCATGCTGTGCTCATTCATTAATACTTGTAAAATGCTCTGAGATCCTTGGATCTAGAGTAGGATAGAATATGCTGTAATGTTATTGTTAATAATAAAATTAGGATAATTCAGAGACAGAAGATAGATGTAATAGGGTTTGTATCTAGGAAGAAACAACCAGCAGTTTCTCTTTTCATTGTTCCAAAATGTCTTTGTTTGCTTTTCAGAGACAAATTGAACTGTACTAATAATTTTATTTAACTCACTGATTTCTTTTGTCCTTTTTTATTTTTCCCCAAAGCACTCTTGCTTTTGCAAGACAACAACGATTATGACTCACTCTTCATACACATTTCTTAATAAAGTTGTTCTCTTATTCTTCCTTAACTTCCCAGCATTGAGGAAAGGTAGAAAGTTAGCGGAGTTATTCTATCCAAATATTTTGTTTTGTTCTTTATCTTTGCTGCTAACTGCTGGTGTGAGTACTCCCAGCCCAAGGCAGCTGATGAGAAGGACTCAGTTCACATCTGTAAGGGTTGCAACTTTGTGTCTCTCTTAAATCTGCTCATTCTGCAGGTATAAATAGCTCCTCAGAAATCAGTAGGATTTCATAAGGTGAACAAGATTTTCGCTTTGCTGACTACAGTAAGAGTTTTATCTGATTCGGGATTGAGGCGTTGGTCCCAATGGTGAATGATCAAAGCCAAAGTGGTAAGAGATGAAGTGAAAAAATGAATAGTGATCCTTTTCCCCTTACAACCTGCTCTTGTTGCTGTATTGAATTCTGCCTCTGTACAAATAATTCAAACCATCTCTTTTCATGATGCATTTTCAACTATTATTAAAGGGGAAAAGACTGTTTCTAGAACTTTGCTATTACTGAGAAATACAAGATAGTGTAGAGGATTTTTCATTCATCACAGGAACCCAAACTGCAGGGTTTCAAAATATTCTTGTCCTTGCCAGCAGACTATATTTCCTTGTTGAGGTGAAAGACACAGACAAGGTTTAGAAGATCACTCCTTAAGAGGATACATTTTTACATAGGATGTTAAAAAGGCCTTAACCTGAGGAGGGTTTACACAAAACTAGGTATGCCACCATAATAGGACACTTGTCACTCTCTCCTTGCTTGTCAGGATCCAGGACTCAGTTTTTTGTCCTGCCTGCCAGAATGGCTTTCCACCAGCACCACCATCCTACTAGAGCCACAGTGGATCGCCACCACAACATTCACCTTCTCTGGGAACAGGGCTTGGCTTATATTTCTCCCTGACAAAGAAAGAACGGCCAGCTCAGCTGAGAAGCCTTGGGGACCTCAAAACTCCATGGAATATGACATGAAATTTGTAGGCTCTCTTCCATCCTTCCATTCCGGGCTTTGAAGATGACAGACATTTTAACATCCTTTATTTAATCTACTTTTTAATTACTATTGCAGCATCCACAGCTGTTGGCTCACTTTTCTCCTGCTCACATATGCGTGTGTTGGGGGGTGTATGGGGGGTGTTGCAGGTGTTACAGGTGTGCCATCACACCAGAGAGGGATTGTGTTGCAACAGGCACCATCTGCATCACCAAAGCTCTGGTCTGGGGCACTTTGAGATTACTCTGTTTTAAAGGGCAGACCTCTATCCTCTCACTCATGGGCCCATGACTGTCAACCTGTGGGCCAAGCCAGGCCAGGTCCCAGGCTGCTTTGGCAGGCAACTGTGTGGGCTGGGGGTGGCAGGGCTCCACAGGGGTGTGAGGGTGCATGCATGCTTTTGTGTGTGTGTGTGAGAGTGTGTCAGGAATGCCCCTCCGGCCCGTGTGTGTGTGTATGGGTGTGTGTATGGGTGTGGGTGTGTGAGTGTGTCAGGAATGCCCCTTTGGTCCATGTGTGTGAATGTGTATGGGTGGGTGTATGTGAGTGTGTCAGGAATGCCCCTTTGGTCCGTGTGTGTGTGTATGGGGGGGTGGTGTGTGTGTGTGTGTGTGTGTGTGAGCGTGTCAGGAATGCCCCTTCGGCCCGTGTGTGTGTGTGTGTGTATGGGTGTGAGGGTGTGAGTGTGTCAGGAATGCCCCTTTGGCCCGTGTGTGTGTATGGGAGGTGTGTGTGTGTGTGTGAGTGTGTCAGGAATGCCCCTTTGGTCCATGTGTGTGAATGTGTATGGGTGGGTGTATGTGAGTGTGTCAGGAATGCCCCTTTGGTCCGTGTGTGTGTGTATGGGGGGGTGGTGTGTGTGTGTGTGTGTGTGTGTGTGAGCGTGTCAGGAATGCCCCTTCGGCCCGTGTGTGTGTGTGTGTGTATGGGTGTGAGGGTGTGAGTGTGTCAGGAATGCCCCTTTGGCCCGTGTGTGTGTATGGGAGGTGTGTGTGTGTGTGTGAGTGTGTCAGGAATGCCCCTTCGGCCCGTGTGTGTGTGTGTGTATGGGTGTGAGGGTGTGAGTGTGTCAGGAATGCCCCTTCGGCCCGTGTGTGTGTGTGTGTGTATGGGTGTGAGGGTGTGAGTGTGTCAGGAATGCCCCTTTGGCCCGTGTGTGTGTATGGGAGGTGTGTGTGTGTGTGTGAGTGTGTCAGGAATGCCCCTTTGGTCCATGTGTGTGAATGTGTATGGGTGGGTGTATGTGAGTGTGTCAGGAATGCCCCTTTGGTCCGTGTGTGTGTGTATGGGGGGGTGGTGTGTGTGTGTGTGTGTGTGTGTGTGTGTGTGTGAGCGTGTCAGGAATGCCCCTTCGGCCCGTGTGTGTGTGTGTGTGTATGGGTGTGAGGGTGTGAGTGTGTCAGGAATGCCCCTTCGGCGTGTGTGTGTGTGTGTGTGTGTGTGTGTATGGGTGTGAGGGTGTGAGTGTGTCAGGAATGCCCCTTCGGCCCGTGTGTGTGTGTGTGTGTATGGGTGTGAGTGTGTGAGCATCAGGAATGCCCCTTTCACCCGCCTCACCTCCCCGGCAGCGCGCTCCTGCCTCCGGCGGCTGGTGGCTCAGTGCACTGGCTGATTAGGTAACAACAGAGCACCTTCCCTCCCTGTTTCCTCTCAATGCGCTTGGGCCACGGCTTTTGAAGGAGCCCAGCCCTGCCACTATCCAGCCATTATAACGGGATCTATGGGGCTTTATCCGGAAAAAGCTCAGCCTTGCCCCAGGCTTCATCAATCATTTAGACCGGTTCAAATCCCCTTCATCGTGTTCCGCCTCATTAAACCTATCGAGGGGGACTGAAGAGAGTTTGTATAGGTCCAGAATGCCTGTACACTCCTCTCTATCTCAGATAGCGCGGACGAGGGGGAAAAAAAAAAAAGCCGAAGAAAAAGGCAAAAAGGCAAAGGCAAATAATCAATTAAAAGGAGTATCTCTGCCCTGTCCGCTGCTTTCGCACGTGAGCCTGGCCGGGCGTGCCCTCCTGACGATGGCTTGTGGAGCCCCTTCACACTCCCCCTGGCTTGTTGGCCCCGGGGGGGCCATTAAACTGCCCGCAGGTGTAAAGGCCGGGGCGGTGCTGTCTGCCCTGGCCCCTCTGCTTGTCTGCAGTCACGGGAGGAGAACAGCCCCGTGCACATCCCTGCAGGCAGGGAGAGAATGGGCCGGCTGCCACTGGGTCCCGTGCCAGCCTTTTTAAAATAAACGTTATTATTTTACCCCTGGGAGAGAAAGAGAAATGAGCTCCAGCAAAACGGTGCTGATTGCTATTTAGCCTTATATTTTTATTCTGGCGACGTCAATCGCCAATCTTGCCGGTGCCTTGCCCCTCTCGTTCCCGCTCCCCGGGTGGTGGTGTGCTGCCGGCCGGGATGAGCCGCTCCGTCGGGGCTGCGCTTCAGTCCGCGCTCGGAGCCGCGCTCGGGAACCGGGCTGCAAAACGCTGACGTCTGCATCTAAAACAAAGAGGGACATCTGCATTATCGCCGATCCCTTCTGATATTAATAGTCATAAAACCCGGAGTGATTACCGAAAAGGAACGTGTCAAATTGCCAGGAGTCTGGGTGGGGTTGGCTCTAAAAAAAAAGGAAGAAAAAAAAGAAAGAACTAACCAAACAAAATAATAATAATATATATATAAAAAGGCAACACGCTGAATCCAAGTCTGTATTTTAACTTTTTTAATAACGATTTTTTCCTGTGCTGTAAGCTTGCACCGAATCCTGGAGGAATTGCTAAATCAGATTAAGGTTATATTTTGCAACAGACTGGATGGAGCAATAAAGGAGAAAGCGCGGAAATGGGACTTCACCCATCAATTAGATCTCTATTAGCAGCCAATGCAGGCTTCACCACAGGAAATGTCACGTCCCGGCAGAAGCAGAGCCTTTCACTTTCCCCTGAAATTAAACAATTCTTCATGCTCGCAGACCCCGGGCGAGCCGAGCCTTTGTTCGCCCGGGTGCAGAGGGTGCGCGTCCCGCCAGCACCTGCTCGCTGCCTGCGCCGGGAGCCGCGGCCGGGCCACCGCCTGCACAGGTTGCCCCAACACCTGCGCTGCTCGCCCGCCTGCCCAGCACCCAGGAAACCGCCGCCTTAAAAGGCTCTATTAATATTAAAGGGGTTATTCCAGTCATAAACGGACCATTACCAACACAATGGGCAGTATTTTGAATAGCAGGTCGGCTCATCTGCCTCCATAGATCATAACTGCCAAAACCGTCCCCCTCTCCCCCCGTGGCTTCTCATCCCCGGCTCCTTGGGGTTTATGGAGCCAAAGACTCTTTCGCATCAGTCTCAACAGTGGCACCGTCGCAGGGTGCGGGGCCGTGTTAAGCAAAGGCAGACAGAGTGGGCCGCTCTTCGGGATGGAGAAAGAGGCTTCTTTACACAGTGTGAAGCTGAGTGCCGGAGAGAGCTCGGCTCTGCCTGGCAGGGCGTGCCTGGTACTTCTCCCCCCTCTTCCCCCTCCGGCGCTGCAACCAGACGAGCCACCGGCTCCGGGGAACATACTGCGGGGACGGAGGCAGGGAAGGGCACGGGGCCTTTCCCGCACGCGTCCCCCCACCAGTCCTTCCCCCCTTCCCGCTCAGGGAAAAGAAATAAGAAAAGAGAAAAAAAAGGCGTTGAATTTGCCCATAAGCAAGAAAGGTGCAACAGGAAAGGAATGGCCAAGAAGGGGGAAGTCGCAGGGCGGATAAAGGGAGCTCTGTTGCCCCGGTCCTTGTTGTTCTTGCTGCTGCTCCATTCAGGCACCGAATTCAAATGGATATTTTACAGCTCAGTCCAGCTGAACAGGAGCTCAATGCCTGAAAGCTGCCGAGCTGCCTCCGCGGACATGCTCTGGGCCCGATATTATAATTTTCATAATGCGCTTTTATGTAGCTTCAGCCTCCTCCGGTGAGGAGCCCGCAGAGCGGCTGAAAGGGGCTTTGAGAGACTGGGGAGCGGGGCTGCAGCGAGTTGCGAGCCCCCCGCCGGCGTGAGTGGCACCGCCTGCCCCGGCCGAGGGCTCCTGCCTCCATCCCCCAGTGCCTGGCCCCAGCGCCACGCAGTGCGGTGCAATGCGGTGCGGTTCAGGGCTGCTCCGGCTTCGTGTCTCTGGAGTGGTGTGCACCGTCCGTCCCCGCCAACCAGCACAGGGGCACCGGGACAAAGCTCTGTTTCAGCCCGGGCCTCCGTCGGCCACTAGCCACGTCCTGCCCCGGCTGAGTGTCTGCTACACCGGCCCCACCAGGGAAAAAGGCAAGGAGAGAGGGATTCTCCCCCTCAGACAGGCAGGAGGGAGGGCAGCTAAACAGCGGAGAATCAGGAGAGTTATTTCCACCGCTACAAGCCAGGTCGACTGAAAAATATGCAGCTGTATATTTATCATCCTGGGTAAGCCATCCGCTGCTAAGAGGGTCCCCGGCTGAATCGTTAACCGGCTGGAGCCCGTGCCTGGGAATGAGATTCGAAAGATTATTGATTTCCCTTCGGGGCCAAACGAGCCAGCTCCGCCAATGCCCGCCCGCCCCCACCCCGCTCAGCAGGTGCGTGAGCCGCGCTCGCCGTGTGAAAACATCCGAGGTCTCCCCTCGGAGACGTTCTGCCATCCCCTTCCCTTCCGGCTCGGGAGGCACCCAGCGGCAGCAGCTGAAGAGATAGTCGCTGCAGAGGAAAGGGCCAAAGGAGATATTTCTAGCGTCCGTTTTAGCATCGAGAGCGTCCTCAGATATTTGCCTGATAGACTGAAGAAAGGAAAATTTTAAAAATGGAGGGGGAAAAAATCAGAAAAAACCCAAAAAACCAGCGGAACACCACACCAAAACCTTGAGAAAGCAGAGTCCACGGAGAGGGAGGCTCGAGGCGCCGGGGAGAGCTCAGGCCCCGGCCCAACCTCTGCACTCCCGCGGCCGGGAGGGGGCCGGACAGCGGCACCGTGGTCCCTCGGAGCTTCGCTTAGGGATACATCAAATAAGGAGGCAAGGGGGAAATCCGATTATCTGTTTCTAGTGAGGCTTTTGACGTTTCGCACGGAGTGAAAGGCTCCCTGAAGTATAGCAGGGAGTGAAAGGCTTCCTAAGGAGGAAATTACTTGTTTTATCTCGCTACTTATAACTGCAACCCGAGTATGAGTGGCTTGCCCCCAAAACCTTGTGTAGCTACTGCCGCGTGTCACTTGCTAAGCCCCTGCTGCAGAGTTATAAACACGTAGAGTCATTTTTAAAGCAGGCCAAGTCCGGAGACGTGTGGTCTTTCTCCTTCGTGTGTCCCAAAAATTTCCACGGCCCCCTTGCACCTGCGGGAGGCTTCCTGGGGGCCCTGCCGCCGTGCCCGCACAATTCCCAGCCCACCCCTGGCCTCGCACACGGCCTGGCTGAGCCCCGGGGTTCCCCGCGGCACACGAGGCTCCAGCTCTCTCCTCTGGCCCTGAAGAAGAGCTTGGAAGGAAGGCAGAGAAGCAAACATATCTTCGCCTGAGAAAAGGAAAAAAATACAACAACAAAAAAGGGGGGGTTTTTTTGTCTCGTTCAGGTGGAATTTCACCTGAGATACGGCTCAGGGAGGGGAACTGTTCACAGCCCCGAAATCTGCATAGCGTGAATGGCTGTGTTTCTCACCCACGGGCCGTGGGAAGCCACCAGGGGCCACGAGCTGCTTTAATCCTTTCCCGCCTCCTTTCCACGTGCTGCTTTGCAGAGGTGGAAATGCTCTTGGGCAGCTGAACCACCTCCTCCCCCACGACTGCTCTCCCCCCAGGGGACAGCGAGAGGCCGTGGACCGCGTCTGCGCTCTGCAGAAGGGTCCGGATGCTTCGTGAAGGCGGCTGTGGCCGTCGCAACCTGGGTGCTGCCGTTTCTGGATCGTTTTGATTGTGAACCTACTGCGCTCATGTTACAAATGCAATTAATAGTAAAAGCAGCCTTTATCTGAGGAGCAGGAGGCAGCTGCACACCGCAGGTCATTATCCATTAGTGGGTAGTGTTCAGCACTTAGCAGGGCTGTCGTGTTCAAGGCGAGGGGAGGAAAAGCAAAAGTCTTATCTCCGGTCCTAGTCCTTCCACCACTTTCCTCTGCGCGAGAGGGGGACCAGCCAGCGGCAGGCTGTCCCCTGGACAGGGCGGGCTGGGCGCCGGCAGAGTGTGGGGACCTGGTGGGCTTCCCCCCCCGGGGCAAGTACCCCTGGTTCAGTGGAGGAGTTCTAGTCTTCTAAATGTATATCCTTCTCTCCTGCCCTCTTCCCAGAAGAGTCCTTCAGTTTGCTTCGTAGCGATCGGCAGGGGTCGGCAAGTGCCGAGCCACCGCTGGTCCCAGCCGTGGGAAAGCGGCTTCGTGCCTCAGTTTCCCTATCCTGTAGACCCAGGTCAATGCTCCCACCCCACTTTCTGAAACCCGCCTAGACCGATGCCCCGTGCTGCTGATGTGAAAGGTGTTTCCACACCTCCGCGGGCCTCCCACATGACATGAGGGGCCCGTTCCAACCCCGCTCGGACGCGTGTAGCATCGAATGGGCTGGACTTCACCCCACAAGACATTCCTCTCGGGACAGTTAGAGAGCCGACAGAAACCCAGGAGGCAGAAATCCTCCCCTCGGCAGCATAGCAAGGCTCTACCTGCTGTGGCAGTTTGGCAGAATCCACCGAGGTTTCCGCCAGAGACTTTTAGGGCTTCTCACCCGTTAAATGAAAGTTCAAGAACACAATGAGGACATCCAACAGGTCTGGCTAAAACCTCACTCGGGCCACTCGCTCATGGCAGCACAGAGCAAAATACTTCCTCTGCAGCGTGGTGAACTGCAGTGAGTCACCTACTATCTGCGTAAACCTCAGGATAAGGTGAAATATCTTATTGATTCAATCTCTAAAAGAAATAGAGGAAGGAAGTGGGGGGAAAAAAAAGCCAACCCCAAACCACCCTTTTCTGTTTCTGGAAAAAGGAGAAAAAAAAGCACCTCTTCGTAGCTCAGTGGGGAAAAAGGTCAAGCTACTATTGACAAGTATGTAAAGACATCTTCTAACCATGGGAAAACATGTATAAATTGTTTCGACTCACTGCATTCAAAACCAATGGAAGTGAATTACAAAACTGCACTTCTTGCATTGTTGGACTGAAAGGATATCTATTTATCATCTTATAAGACAGCTCGAACGATCTTTATCTGCTTTGCCCACTTTCTGACCCAAATTCAGGGTTTTTATGGAAAATTGCAGTCAGTTTGATTGATGAAATCCAAAGATGTCTAAAATGGCACCAAAGATCTCCAACTGTGCAGACTCCAACCGAGGGCTTCAATGTTGGCATTGTTCCTACGAAAAAAGTTGAGAAAACGAGCAAAAGTTAGGGAATTTCTGTTTAAAAACTTCAAATTTCAATGAGGATCCCGAACCTATTATCCCTATTCATGGGGTGAACTCTGTGAACATAAAAGTATTTCCCACACATTGCAAAACAACAACAACAAAAAACCCCTTAGTTTTAAGCGGCTCCATAAACCTTCTTTGTAAAACGCTGAATAACTCTGTGCAGAAAATAAACCCAGCTGTTCCCGTTTAGAAATAATGTAAGTTTAAATCTTATAAACAGGAAGCTCTCGAGAAATGTTGAAAGAGAGAGGAGAAAAAAAAAATATATATATTTCATCTATGCATCCGAAATTAAAGAGAGCCTTAATTTAAAATTCGGAGACGTGATGAAAGATTATTTTTATACCCGGTGTGTGACTTCAGAGGGTTTAACTCAGGGTTTAGAGGGAGCAGTTCTGCGGGAGGTGCTCTTTCCCTGCCTTCCTTGCAGAAGGAGACTAAACCGCTGCCTGCCAGGGTTTAACTGGCGACACACGGAGCTGCGAGCTGGGGCCCTCGCAGGTGGGTGAGCGCTCGCTGCCCCCTGGACCAGCCCAGATCCGCCCGGGACATGGCTGCGGCGCAAAGCCCCTGCGCCGTTCGGCCGCGGATCTGTTTGTTAGCAGCTCCCCGTCTCGTTCAGGGCTACGCATTATTGTGGAATACTGTCACCTGCCTAATTGTGCTAAATGGCCACCTTCTATTATTAATAATAGCTGGAACGTGGCTCCTAGACACGTTACCAAGGCTGGGAAGCTGATGAATGAAACCCCTACTAGGGAAAATCTTGGTAGCTGTCTTCTGTCGCATTACCCAAGGGGGCCGACTATAAATCTTCCTTCATTTTAACCACGTTTACCCTCATACTCCTCCAGGCTAGGGATGCTGTGTTAAGATTGCACTGATGTGCCAATGCTTTGGACCAGCTGCTCCTAAATACAGACAAGTCCTTGTCAATTAAGCCATTGAGGAGCAGGGCCTGGGAGCTCTGGGGCATTTTAGCAGGCAGCAGTGTGCAGCCCCAACAATTAGCATCCATTTTGAAGGGACCTCCAGGGCACAAATGCACAGGCAGGGAAGAATCAAAACACCAGGCAACTTCAATTCTGAAAACCGGTCACATAATGATACTGAACAGACCGGCCTAGGAGAAGCGAGCCAATCTTTCTTGGGAAGGACGTTTCGCCGCTCCCCCAGCCAAGCCGTAGGGCCGAGGCCCGCCGCGAACCGCGGAGTCAGAGGAGATAAATGAACACATTCATTTGCCTGTGTGAGCCGAAGTTTCCTTTGGCGGTTCTTCTTTGTAATTCGGTGTCACCTTAAGCAGCTGGTGGCATCCAATGCTCCCATGATCCTGGCCTTTGGCCCAGGCGGAGCTGGACAAGGCAGCCCGCTCCAAGGAGAAGAGCTGCGATGTCTCAGGTCAGAGAGGCCAAGCTACCAGTGGGACAGGCAGAGCACTAGGAGTTCAGCTAAACAAAACCCCGAGGGGATTAGGGAGCCTGGGGGATCATTAGCGAAGGTGTTTGCTTAAGTCATTAGGAAGCCGGTAGCTAGGGGAAAAAAGGCTTGTTCCACAAGGCACCTCCCTAGAATGGCAGGGCTGGAAATGCAGAGGATATCGCAGCACAAGACTATGTGACCCTACCAAGTTCAACAACAGAGCAAACAGCACATGCCATTAGGGACGGCAGTCAACCGGGAGGTAACAAAGAGGGGAGGGCACTGGCAAAAATGTTCATGTATTAAATATGGAAAAGTATGGCGACAAGGGCAAGGGTCAATGAAAGTCAACAAGAGAGCAGGCGTAATGTTAGAAAGAATTTAATATCAAAAATACATAAATCTGCATGGGAGGCAGCCCCAGAATAGGCAGAAAGGAAGGCAGCCTTGGAGTCAACATTCACTTGGTAATAGAGCCAGAATGGATAGCGCCAGGTTGTTAACATTTAACACAAAAGTTAGCGGGGAATAAAGGACGCAGGGCCGGCTCCTTTAATTGTGGCCCCACCGGGAGATTTCCATATGTCACATTAAATGGATAACACCAGCCTCGCTCCGCAAGGCTTCTGCCGCAGAGTCCCTCTCTCTCCCTTTACTTTCGTTCCTTATTATTTCTTTTTCCTCCGTCCCTCTCCGCACGCCCCGCGGAGCTTCCAACAGGGGCCGAAACAAAGGTCTGGCTCTGAATTGGTGCGGGGAAAGACGGGAGAGAGGAAAGGAGAGAGAGCGGAGGCTTTCGGGGAGCCGATGCTCTACCGGGGCTTCCCTGCCGACCCTCACCGGGCGTCAGGGCTCGCCAATAGCTGTCGTGACACGAAATTTAACTCCTGCGTTTTCTGTTAGGAGAGCGTCCTCAAGTTAAAGCAGGGTCCGAGGAAACAGGACCGCTGTCCTGGTTCAGGAGGGCTCGGTTCAGCACCGCGCAGAGAACCGGCCGGGCCCCGCTGCCGCCCCCGCGCGGGGACCGGGCCCGTCCGGCTTGGGGGAGAGCACGGACCGCGGGGCGGGGTGAGCGGGTTTTCGCGGACCAAACAGAAAAGAAAAAAAAAAGAAGCAAAAAACCCCCGCGCCCCTGATCAATACGGCAGTGTTTCCGCGCTAGTTCAGGAGGTCAGGCGGGCGTAGACACAGCATGGAGAGTTATTTATGTCAAGTCGGGTTATTGTAAACGAAATCCAGCAAATTGCACATAAGCTCCTCGGGGCCGCCAGTGGGCTCGTGGGCAGAGGTCAGTGTCAGTCAGTCTGTCCATCCCTCTGGAGACAGTAATTGTCCGGGGGCTGACACCGCGTCGGGGGCGATAGGCGGCTCCATCCATCTCCATCCAGTTATCCCGGCGCCGAGGCCGGGGCTGCCCGCTGGTCCGCGGGTGCGTGGCACCAAGCCACGGCCGGCCCCGCTCCCGGAAATGCCACGGGGGAAATGCCACGGCTCCCATGGACCGTACCGTGCCGTTCCCGCGCGGCGTCCCGCCGTCCCCGCGCATCCCGCGCCGGGTACCGCGCCTCGCCAGCCTCCAGCATCCAGCTCCATCACTACCCTATACTCCCTTTATTAATAGGGAAATTCTTCCTTTCTGACAATTTAATAGTCTAAAGTAATCTTCTGCGTGACATTGCCCATCCGTCTTCTCAAAAGAGAAAACAAAGAGGATGTTTTTTTCTTTGGGCCTCTCCAGATCCTTTTCTATTTTGAGAGGGGCTCCCCACAATGGGGTCTTTATGAACCATAATGGTTATGTTTATGAAGCCAGCGATACCAGTGTATGAAGACAATTTTATGCCTAATTAGAAAATGATGTAAGCAAGGGGGAGACAAAGAGGGCTTGTCTGCCGTGGCTGGGTCTCCGGCCATCACTCCAGGGCGAATATATCGCCTCTTCTGTGCTTTACGTCCACTATTTTTATAACATCTCGTCCATTAGCTCCTCAAACTGTTTATGATATCGTGGACAGTTAGTAAAACAGCTCAATTTAGCGGTGGATTAAAGCAATTTTGAAACTTGTTCCGAAGGGAATCGCACGGGAGGCGAAGAGCAGCCCTCCCTTCTCCTATCCAAGGGGACTTCACCTCTGGGAAGACTCCAATAACTGCAACCCCAGCCCCACTCGATTAAGGGATAATTTTTAATATATATGCAATAAATGTTCACTTTGTTAGATTGAATGACAGACAATAATATCGGCAAATCTTCATATCCATCCATTACCGGCAAACGAGCCGCACAAAGAACATATTTGCTTTTGATTAATTTATTTGCAGACTCTGTTTGATAAAGCAATAACTATTTGGTTAAACTTGACATTCGGTCTT